>BLKR01004463.1:0-108251 GCA_011170035.1 Teleogryllus occipitalis | reverse complement strand
ACGACATCATCTCATCAATAAGACTAAAAAGACAAGCACAAAGACGATACTATAAACACAGACGAGACGAAGACAAACAAACAATCAAACAACTACAAAGACAAATACAAAGACAGCTACTACAGTATGACAAACAAAAAAATGACAGACTACTGACGGACAAAAGCAGCCCCGAGGACCTACATAAAGTAATCAAATCCATCAGAGCACAGCCTATCAAAAACTCTCCCATTAAGACACCCAACAACACCCTCACGTTTGACCCGCAAATCATATCCAACACCTTAGCTCAGACCCTGGCCACGTCACTCCTTCCCCCTAACGTACCTATCCCAGATTCAGTAATTCTAAAATTCCTGAGATCCCCGAACCAACCTCTTAACCAACACCACTACACCACTACCAACAACGAAATAGTCCAGATAATCAAGTCCATAAAACCAAACAAATCCCCCTGACCCGACGGAATCCTTCCATTGCAACTACACCATCTTCCAAAAAACACCATTAACCTAATATCCAAAATTCTTAACTCAAGTTTTTCCCTCTCTTACTTCCCCACATCCTGGAAAACCGCCCGCGCATCCATGATCCCTAAACCTGGTAAAGATCAGCTCCCTTCCAACTACCGCCCCATCAGTCTCCTTCCGATCCTCAGTAAAATCTTTGAAAATATAATCCTCCGGCTACACCCCATCCTCAATCCTATCATCCGCCCAGCTATATTCGGTTTCCAGGAGGGCCGCTCAGCAGCTTTCCAAACCCTAAATATGGCCATCTCAATTGCGACCCCCCCCCCCATGATCAAAAACAGATTCCTTGCATCTTTACCGACCTCACCCAAGCTTATGACACCGTACCCCACAGCATCCTTCTAATGAAACTCCGGCCACACGTTCCCACGCACCTCTTCTCCCTCCTACAAAGCTACCTCCTAGACCGCCAATTCTTTGTCAAATACCTGAACAAAAACTCACCCTGCTACCCAATCCAAGCCGGCGTCCCCCAGGGCACCGTGCTATCCCCCACTCTTTTCTCTCAATACACCAATGATATCCCTCCCACCCACGGTGTCAAAGCTTTCCTATATTCTGATGACCTTGCTTCCTACCGATCCCTAGAAAAATCCCTTACCTAACTGCAATCTGCCCTTGACTCCCTCCACTGCCGGGCCACTGAAAACATCTCTATCAATCCCACCAAAACCCAAGCAATAATTTTCTCTAACCAGCGCAATCTACCATATCCTCCCCCTCTCCAAATAAACCAACAACCCCTCCCCTGGAAACCCCACATCAAATATCTTGGCATCCACTTTTCCCACCGCCTCCACTGGACCTATCACATCCAACAAATATCAATAAAATCCCACAGAATAATTAGTGCCCTGTACTCTATCCTAACACACCCAACCTTACCTATAAAGAAAAAACTAGCCGCCTACTATACCTACATCCGCCCTATCATCTCCTACGCACATCCCACCTGGTCCTGCACCGCCTAAGCCAACAACACCCTCATCCAGAAAATAGAAAACAGAGTAATAAGACTAATCTTTCGAACCAGCTTCCTAACCAAATACGACATCAGAACCCTCCACAATATCCCACACATCAACACCTACATCCACAACTCCGCCGTTACCAACATCCAAAACTTCCTGTCTGATCCCACCAACAATTACCTACTCACATCCCACCTCCATATAATCAGTAACCCCCCGCGACACAACAAAAAGACACCCACTGGACATCCTCCAACTGCCACTTCCACCGACTTGAACGACGGAGATCCCCAGATGACGATATAACAAGTGACAAATGACTTGCACGACCTTACAGAAGAACGACACGAACGACTATCACTAAAAGAAATAAAACCATAATCAAGAAACACCATAAAATATACCTACTCAGCCTCTCCTCGTTTCACACATCTTTGCCTTACAAATCCTTGCTCAATACCTTCCCTCCCCTCTACACACCCAACTCATCCTCCCCTCCCCCCCCTTTTCCCCCTCCTCCTCCCCTTACCCAACCAGAAGAATCCTACAACGAAACAACCCGTGATCCAAATCCCCATCACGTATGGGGGATGGACACAAAAGCCGACGAATAAAAAGAAAACCTCCAAAACAACAACGAGGTACGAAGAGCTGCTGAATGGAGCAGGCGTACTCCAACACAAACCCGGCGAAGCGGAGCGTTCGAGCGTGGGTGGCGAAGTGGAAGCACCTCCCGCTCCGAACGCTTCGAGAGGTTGACGCGCAGGCTCCCTTCGAGCCGGCCCGAGCCGCGCCCGTGTCGCGTCTGTGCCGCGCATTACGCGTTCGTGTGATCACGCCGACATAACAATTTACTCCCGCCTGTTTAGTGCGGCGTTTGTTATAACAAATACTGAGGGTATTTAAACGCGCCGAACCGTGGTGGGGCATGGCCGCCAGTGCCGACAAACTTAAAATCACTCGGTGATGCCTGGGGAGCACATCCCCCTGGTTTCTCCCATCCAAACGCGGCAACAGCGAAGCAAATCGCGATCAAACCTGACGTCACACGGAGTACCGGAATACGAACTTTTGCAAAGCCTGCAAATATAAAATACCCAACACGTTTCACTCTTGTTCCGTACCTCGTGTGACTGAATACGCCATCGCGGAGGAAACAATCCGCCTCCGCAGGGAGATGGCATTTGCCGCCGCCGCCGCAGCCGCAAGGAAGCTAGAAAGGGACACCGCCGCGGCGCCCACCACGCCGCCTTCTGACGCCGCACCGCCTTCAACTCCCACATCTACTCCATCTGGTGAGTCTGCGGAGAGCCGAAACGCCGCTGAGGCGAGCATTCCTGCGCACCTCCCACTTAATGAAAGTGTAACCGCAAACATGAACAGCTAGTCAGACGCGGTCCCTGATACGAGCGCCGCCGACGCCCCCTCTGTAGATTCTGCCGACCCGGAAGCTGACGATGACGGGAACTGGAAACTAGTCGCCACACGCTCTTTCCTACGCCGGCAAAACGACCTCCCACTCTATTCCGTACCGGTGCGGAATAGATACCAAATGCTCACACCGGCAAATCGCTACTCCCCCACCCCTCAGGCTCCTCCCGCACCGGCGCAGCAGAACGCCGGCGCCGCCGCCCCACCCGCCCGCGCCCAGCCCCCGCGCACGCGTGAAACTATAGGAGAGATCTGCATTCAACAACCCGTGAATGTGTAGGAGATCCTTGCCGCGCTCACGCCGCACATCACCGCCCCCTGCGCGGAAACACCACCCCCGCCTTTTTCACGCTCAAACCGAGCAACCGCGCAGACCACGCTAAAATCATACAGATACTAGAGAAAATGCAGAAATTTAACAAGGATGCGCAATTCTTTTTCAGGCGCGCAACGGCCGAGCGCCGTCACAGATTAGTTTATTCGCGGCCTCCCCGCCCACCTCAATTTAGAAGAGTTCCAATCCGAATTAGAACGGGCAGGGCTTAAAGTATACCACATTAGCGAAATGCAACGCCCCTATTACACAGAGCAGGGGAAAACATTTCTAAGCCTGGAACTGTACGTGGTAGAGATCGACCACGCACAAATAAACGCGGCAAAAGGATTTACAAGCATCCAGTCGTCCTTGATTACGTGGGAGGAGCACCGCGGCAGTGATAGGGTACCGCATTGTAAAAGATGCCAAATGTGGGGTCACTCCCACAACGGCTGTAGGCGGGATACACTATGCTTATATTGCGGGGACGGCCTCGCCTTCGAGGCGTGCCCGCGAACAAGCGCACCGCAGTGCGCGAACTGCCAGGGGCCGCACACCGCCAACTACGGCGAATGCGCGGCCCTTGTTCATTACAAGGCCGCGCGGGCGCAGCGTCTAGCGGGAGCTCGCCAACGCGCTCCGCCGCCGACCACGCCAGGCGGCTGAATAACTTCGCTCCGCCCCGCACAGCACTAGTAGCGAGCGCTCCCGCCGCAGTTCCCTCTCCAGCAGCGTTCCCAGCGCTGTCAGGATTGGCCCCCGGCGCCCCCACCGCCGCCCGCACCCCACTGGCCCCCTTCGCCGTCATCGCCGGCCGACCAACCACGCCGCCCGTAACGTAAATTCGACCCCGACATCCGCTCTCGGCGGCCTCTCCGAGCTACTACAATTCCTACGCGGAGTCAATCTGCGCCAAATTATAAATCTGGCAAAGGAAATCCTCACAATCTTTCGCGGTCCAGGCGACATTTTTGAAAAAATCAGCCTTGTAATACCCCTTATTGAAACTCCCTCCCATAAACCGCCCGCAAAATCCTCTTTTCAAAATTCTCCTGGAATGGGAATGGCGGTCTAAAAAGGAAAAAAGCCGATATAGAACAATTTATAGCGGACTATTCGCCACACGCCATTCTCATCCAGGAGACGCATCTTCTTCCGGCCGAAGCAGTTTCGCTTCGGCACTTCACGTACAAAAATAGCCGTCCTGGGCCGCACCGCGGCGGTAGCACTTAAATAGCTATTCGAAAAAATATCCCACATACGCTTCTGGTAATGCCGCCTCTCGTCGCAATAGAAGCAACAGCTGTTGAAGTGGGAACGCCGCAAGGAGCGATTACACTCGTCTCTGCCTACAAGCGGCCTCAACTTCAACTAGAGGAAAGAAACCTCGATACGCTGCTGACGCTCGGACCGTCGTTAATAGCAGGCGATCTAAATGCAAAGCACACGGACGGGCTGCCGTGTACGGAACGCTGCGGGAAATCGCCTGCTCTCTTACCTGAACAGAAGCAATCAGCTCGTCATCTCCGCACCTTCATCTTTCACTCACCTCCGCACCGACCTCTTCACAAACCGAATTGAAAGCGATATCCTTGATATTGCCCTTCATTCCCCTTCCCTTTCTATCACAACTCCCAAACCCCTTCACGACCTCCCGTCCGACCACCTCCCGATTCTCTTTGCCCTGCAGAGAGATCTCTTCTCCGCCCCCGCCCAAAACCCGTCACCGATTGGGCTTCGTTTGAAACGAAAGTTTCAAACAGGCTCATCGGAAATCCCGTCCTTGATTCTCATCACAACATTGACCGCGCTATCACCCACCTTAACTACCAAATCAAGTCCGCCTTTCATGAAAACACACACCCCCGCACCTTCTCCCAACACCAAACGTCCGTCGAGCTGATTCGCCTCATCCAGGAGCGCCGAAAGGCGCAGAGAGAATGCCTTATTGAGGACGCAAAGGCAAAGAAAAACAACCTCTGCCTAGCCTTCATCAACCTTTCAAATGCCTTTGGGTCCCTTTTGCATGAGGCTATGCTAAAAATCTACGAGCCGCCAATGTCGCAAATTGGGAAAAAAGCCCGAAAAGCTGGCCAAAAGTCCAAAACATTAATATCTACATATGTACGTGTGTCATATATCATTTAAAAGAGGACAAAATTCTGCATTTAATGCCGTTAACTTCGGAAACGTAAGTTTACTGACTGTGTTTTGACGTCGTTTCAAAGTTACATGAAATATACATCTCTTGGGTGTGATCGCGAAGGCTGTTTGCAACCGCGCGCTCTATCACGCATAACTTTGCTCAATGATTATATAATGACATTTGGGAAAGTTTATATTATTCTTGTAGGTGTTATCTGTAGGGTGAGTAATTGCCATTTTCTTTGTTTGCTTTGGTCATGAGAAATTTATATTCAAAAATTGCGATTTCTCGTTTAATTTTTATATTCTTTTTATTTCACAGGATAAAAGGTAGGACTTTCACGTACTAGCACCGTCTTTCATGTTTTAAAATATCAAATGTTATGTTCTTTACTGATATTCATTACAATTAGCTGCTAATATCTGCTAATAAGTTGTGGGGCAATAAAAAGCATTTCAAAGCAGATGTTCGGTGGAAATTACATTGGCGTATCAATACGCGGCGCCCATCTTAACTTTGTTCCAAGAGTCTATAATTATATCTGGAAATATAATATTGTTCTTAAAGATATGATCGATATTATTAGTAACTTTTACTGAATTTGTTTAAATTTATAATATGTTAATTGGTATTCATTCTATTGCTTTCATTCATCATATTCATCATATTCATTTCATATTCATCTATTCAAATTGCTTTCATTCTATTTACATTACAATTTGATGTTCTAAGAGGATACAAATTAAGACTAGAGCCTTCTTCCGCAGTTTTTAGGTGTTTAAAATATTATTTTTTATATTTTTAATAGAATCCGAAACAATTACTTGATAATATCTGCTAATACAGTTGTAGAACTACAAATATCACAAATAAGATGTTCATCGGAAAACGAGCGTATGGAAACTTCGCAAAAAGCTTAATATTAGTGAAAATTTGTTATAATAATATATTATATTAATTTATTCTTCCAAATGAAATGTAACTCAAAATTTCTTAATTTTACAAGCATAAAACCAAAGTTTTTACGTCCGTCAGTGCCAATGTGTGTGCTACAGCCACATTCAACATTGAATGAAATTGATGATGAATATTCTGAATACTAATGAATACTAATACGTATGGCAGAGAGAAAAAAAGAAATGAGTGAGAAAATGAAAAAGAATTGAGAAAAAAAGAAATGAGTTATCAGCACGGCTTAGTACGGTATTGTTGTGAAGTGCACTGATATTTGTTTCAGGATCTCACGATGAAGTAATATTACATACGCAGAAGGAAATATTTCTGTTGCTACTGAGATGTTTAAATTCCAATTTCAATGAACAAGTGAATTTCCTCGAAACTGAATTGTCGAAAAAGAATGGTTGTCGCGTCAGAATTAGCAATGTTTCAAAACAGACATTACCTTGTGTGAATTTGAGGTGAGAAAAGGTGGCAAGCAGCATCAAGATATACGATTTTGTTTTCTTAAAAAACAGAACTGAATGGTTTATAAATTAATTTTAAGAAATAGACTGAATGGTTTATAAATTAATTTTCTGATGTCTCTATTTATTACAATTATTAAATAATTGCAAATATAACTTCAGATTCGGATTCAGCGACCCCAAAAACCCCCATATATAAAGTTTTATACGCGATTGGCACCTTATTTGACTTTTGGCCAGCTTTTCGGGCTTTTTTCCCAATATGTGCCGGGCAGAAACTAGTCGACATTGTAAAGGATTTATTCACCAATAATTCGACGGCATACCTATCGGCGCAATGTCTCTGCGATGGTTCCCTGCCAGAGAGGAGTGAGGCAGGGGTACCCTCTGAGCCCCTCTCTCTTCATCCTGGCCATTGACCCACTCCTCAGATCTACGCTCGCGCTTTCTAACCTCGACATCAAAGGTGGCGCCTACGCGGACGATATTTGGCTCGCCGCTTCCAACCCGGCTACTTTGAGTCGAATGCTGTCGCACCTAGCCGAGCAAGCTGCCAAGTTAGGAATCTCCATCAATTTCCAAAAGAGCGACACCTTAGCCATCAAGGACGGCTCGATTAGGTTGCAGCCCTTTTCCATCGGTGGATGTGAACTTAACATGCTAAGCCATGATGACACCACAAAGTTCTTAGGTAAGGCAGTTGGTTTCTCGGTGCTCCCATCTCTCGCCCAGGTCCATGTGTGATCGAGCAAACAAACAAGATTGCCATCTCAAATTTAGCTCCATGGCAAAAGCTCGACGCCCTCCTAACCTTTGTTCTGCCTCGCCTCTCCTTTCCCGTTCTAATGAGGACGCTCCTCACCTCAGACGGGAAAGACAGACGCGTGGATGCGACAATTCGTGAAAGACGCGGTTGGCCTTCCTACCAACTCTTCTCACTACATCCACGCGCCCAAGTCAGGAGCAGGCATCGGACTGCCAGAATTCGCCAAGGAGGTCCACTTCGCCTTTTAGAAGCCTTTAAACTTCTAACTTCGCCTGATTTTACGGTTCGGTCCGTCGCCAGTACACAGCTCCGCCTGACAGCAGCTACACATCTCCCAGACAGCCATTACGCCTGATGACGTCGCCGACTACCTGAGCGGTACCGCCGATATCGAGCACCGCGGACGAGGCAGCCTTTGGTCCAGGGCCAAAATGGCATCCAAGGCCATCAACGCTACCTGGGCCTTCGACCTTCGCGACGGACTTCTCTCGCCCTCGCTAATAATCAAAACCCAGGACGGCCAGAAAGTCATCACGCCCAGGCAGAGGAAGAGCGTTCTCCAATCGCTCAGAGGCGCCAACCAAGCTCTAGATCTGAACGATTGGAAGAACCAGAGAGATCAAGGGCGGGCAGCGCACGACCTCTCCATCGCCGGCGGCAAGTCCTCCCACTTCCTTGGCACGGGAGCGCATGTCAAGTGGGTGGATTACCTCTGGATGCACAGGGCGAGACTAAACCTCCTCCGTGGTCTTAGAGCGGGCGCTCCCTGGGCAGAGAACGGTAGTGACGACGGCTGCCGTCACCAATGCCGTGACAAAGACAACCCGCGCCGAGAGACAAGCGCACGTCCTGTGCCACTGTCGGCATAATTGGCCGGCCAACAAGAAACGGCATGACGAAATCGTCAGCGTCGTCAAAGGTGCCGCAACGGCAATGGATTGGCGGGTGACAGCCGAAGACGGTCTTCCGAAGCGATGGCAAGCGCCCTGACCTGGTACTCATCAACCGGAATAGCTCAACTTACAAGATTGTGGACGTCGCTGTTGCTTTCGAAGGGGGCAAAGGATGCCTGGCGGCGGCCTGAAAGAAGCTGGAGAGATACGCGAGAACCCTCGATGAAACTCGCGCCATCGCAGGAGTCAGATCTGCAGAGATCGTTCCGATTGTGGTGGGAGAACGCGGGGCCTTGGAACCGGGTAATGATAAACTTCTCAAAGCCTTGGTCCATGAAGATTATCTTCCCCACCCTTCGGAAGCGCGGCCATCAGAGGGTCGCATAACATCTTCAAAGGCCACTCTCAATAAATCATCAGTTCTTTTAAGGACTCAACCTTCTTCAATCCGCCCAAACCGCCACCCACAGTCCTTTTCAGGACTAAGCCTTTGCATTTTTCTCCATCGCCAATAAATCAACAGTCCTTTTTAGGACTCAACCTTCAATCCGCTCACACTGCCATCAAGTCCTTTACAGGACTAAGCCTTTGCCTTTTCCCCATTCAAAACAATATCAGAGAATGAGAAAATCACAGAAATTCTCAAAACAACTCAAACCGACAGTACTAGTGCATTTCAATTCCATCGCGCTACTCCTCAAAGGCGCCATCGCCTAATGATCCGCGGCTTAGACAAGGGTCTAAACTGTGACAATATAAAAGCAGAAATAGAAAAGAAACAATTAACGGTACACTATATTCGTGAACTAGAGGAAACCAGGTCTCCAAGAGTTTCAACCTCCAGAAATATACCAAATTGAAATAAACCAAGCCAAATCCAAACTCTCCGGGAAATCAAATACTTAATGCAATTAAGAATTTTTATTGAAGAACCACACAATAAAGGAAGACTTCCTCAATGCACATGTATGGTATGGGAACACAAAAAATGGTTGCCACCGTCCTGCACGTTGCATGCGTTGCTCCCAAATGCGCTAACTGTAACGATAAGTACCCTGCCAATTTCAGAGGCTACCTAAATGCACTCCAAAGAAAATGAATGTTGAAGATTCAAAACGGCAGAGAAGAACGTGCAGCTTTAATTATTCAGCAAATTCCACACGCAAAAGAATTCTCTCCACTACAAAAATCATCTTCTCTATACACATCTCCCTCGAAAAAGCAGGATACCCAAAATAACGTAACCAACATCACCAAAGATACAGGTAATTTATTTTATGTAAGTGAACTAATTAAACTCATCAAAGAAAGTAATATGAAAAAAGTTATCACGGCAATAAAAATAGCAAGCACAATTTAGGAAGGACCAGATGATATGCTCACCAAAGTGATAAATGCAGTTCAATCAACCGCTACACTTTTTTTTAAAAAATGCCTGAAATTCATACCAGACTGCAATATACCAACTTGGAACGCAGGGGGTTCATTATACAGCAATAAAACGGATGTAAAAAATCTGTCAGGACTACTCAATAGCTCTATTACTTATCCAGGAAACCTTCCTTACGTCAACTCGCTCTTTACCTCTCAAAGGCTCTTATCTATCGTGACGATAGAACAACTGGACAGGAGGTGAGACTGCAATAGCAATACGAAAAACACTCCCACATACACACATCATTACTCCAACTTTACATTCAATCGAAGCAAGAGTGATTGAAATTGGTACAAAAACAGAACTTATCACAATCATTTCTGCATACAGAAGTCCATCAACACCATTAATTACCACAGATCTAACTGCGCTCGTTCCTCTGTTTCTCGATCTTGTAATTCATTCCTCCGTATTAAATCCAATCGCACCAAATCCCTTTAACGAATATACTCTGACCACCTACATATAATTTGTGCTATTCATCTCGGTGCCTAATCATTCCATACAACCTAAATTCTAAATTTAAAACAAGGTAGAAACAGTTTGGACAATCACCCATAAAATTGAAGCATAGAACCATCCCCTCACCTCAACTGACAATAGATACCGCCATTTACATTACTTTACATACCAAAATCTTTCACCATATAATAGATTTACAACAAAAATAGAAACCCCATTCAAAAACAATCTACCATCCTCCATAATTTCGGAAAAACAATCCAGGAGACGAGCGCAGAGAAGGTCAACGAGATGCAGATACATCAAAATTTTAACAAATAAGAAAAGTTTCACGCCTACTCAGAGAATTCAGGGCAAACGAATGGGAAGATTTCAAAAAAAGACATACAAGATGGCACAGTTGGAAAATTCAAAAAACACTCCGGAAACCACAAGACCCAATAACAGGACGTCAGACACTACACAATACATTGACTTATGACCCTCTCAGGAAAACGAATTTTTGCAAAAGTAATGGAAGACAGCTGAACACAAACCCCCTTACAAGCTTACTCAAAAATTAATGGTGAATACGTCCAAGACGAGAGAAGGGGCTTACTAAATCAAGACAGCGACGAAACGAAAGATATTGATAGTCTTAATGAAAACTTAATTACTGAAGATCAAGTAATAGCGGAAATAAAAACCCTGAAATTAAGAAAGCGAGCGGTCCTGACAAGATAAATGCATGATGCTTCGAAACCTTCCTCGTAGCGCAACTACTGCACTACTTTAAATCTTCAACGCCTGTGTAACAGCTATTTCCAGAAAACATGGAAGCACACCACGGTAATTCTAATAAAGAAACGGAAAATTACAGACCAATAAGCCTCTTTCACAAATTGCAAAATTTTACCAAAAATTATTATTACCGAAAATTCGCAGGCACTTGAACGAAATCCAAGTATTACGTCACGCACAATTTGGATTTCAAGAAGGCTGCTAGTCTGCACCATAGACCTTTCGTCTAGATATGGAGGCATCATCTTCCTTGGCATACTCCATGCCCCTTCCGGCCATATTTTTTCTTTCTTCTGCCTTTGCTAATATCGACGGACTTTTCCCGACTCGGAACTCAAAATGTTTTAAGGATCCAGCAACAAGATTCTGAGAGATGTCCAAAAACGTGTTTTTTGTTTTAACGCTACCACCTTGGTATGTCGGGAACTAAACCAATGACACCCAAATAGATCTATGCAGGTGGCATTGAATGTGACAAGTTCGGCGCGGGAGATTTCATTTCATTTTTATGCGTATTACCGTATTTTTCAAAGTAAATTTGCAAAAACTAAGTATTGGCTTGGAACTTATGAAACTTGAACTTAAAGTGAACATAAAGAAAACCAAACTGTGAGATACGCCAGAAGCACATTCACGTTCTTACGTTCAACTTCTCACATTTACATTCTTAAGCGTGCACACTCACGTGAATGTGACTAACAACTTATTCTTATTAAACTTTACACACTTCATTTACGTAAACATTAAAAATAGTCGCCTCAAAATATTTATTTAGAATCGCCTACAAAACGATAGAGCAATTGTGGAAGTAAAAGTGAACACAAATTAGATTATATTATAGTTTTAATTTCAAAAATTAGGGGAGAAAAATTTGTGTTAAGCAAAACCTGGGAAGAATCAAATGTAATTGTAGAAGATTTTGCGACATTATTTCCTGAACTAATTGCCAATGATCTTAGTGAATAAAGCTATAGCAGACGAATTTTTAGCATTTTTGTGCAAATTAACAAAAATTCAGCTGTACTAATATTTACCTAACCTATTCAACATCATTCATACCTGCAAGTACTTTTTACGGTGTTTATAATTTTCATATTGCAATATTACCAGTTCATATAACCTATGGAGGTAACAAACAAGACCATTGAAAGTTGGTAATTTTTGAACAGCTGAAACACATCAGCTACTACCATTCATTGGTATGTCCAATGCCGGAGACTAAAAAATACCAAAGCCATACATAACAAATTCAACACATTCAACATTGTAAGTGAATTTACATTTCATGGTCAATAAAAAGCAATAGACACTACGAAGTAAAACTTTTGACTCACAGCTGCCCCTGATGATTGATTCGCTTGAAGGCTTCTTTGCAGGTGAGGAAGGGAAGTCTGTGATCAATGCCTGCAAAATGGAAAAGAATTAGTCAACCTTTAGTCTCAACAGCACAGAGTAATTTCAGATTCACCATTTATAAGTATGTACTTGCAAAACAAAATTTCCCATTCAGTTTCCCAATTTCGAAATGTGTGTTGCTTTCAAGAACTCTGAACCATTTTAAGACAGTAAATTCACTTTCAAAATTCAGAGCTTCTCTCAAGTAAAAGAATTGACAAAACTATTGAAGATTGTAACTGAATGAATAAAATTTCAATATTTGACCAAAGAATTCAATATGATATATTTTGTCACTTAATGTGAAATTTTGTACTTAACATGAAGCTCCAGGGACATTTTTACATTTTCTCAAGAATGGCCGGAATTTTTTTCTTTAAATTTCTTGTAAGAAGAGAGTAAATTACACTCATAAAGGTGGGATACATCCAGATTTAATCAACTCTGAATTTTCGATATTTGCAAGTTTGAATTTTTTTCGACGTCTTCCTTCATTTAAGAAATTGATAAGAGATGTTTCCTTCAAATAAAGTTTGTCGTCCATTAATTCATTCATTAAAGTCAGGTAGATCTTTTAAAATTATAATAGTTTTCAAACAATATTTCGTGCAATATGGGCAATTTAAAAATATACCAAAACAAGATTTTCACGTTAACTTTTCGTAGGGATGGTGCAAACTGCATTCTCTAAGATGGCAAACGCCATACTGCTCTACCCTTTTGTTTTTTAAAAAAATTACAAAGATGTAATTTTTTAACTTGTCTATCATGATATTTTTATTAGCAGCGATTTGTTCATTATTGTATTAATGAGTACGTCTGCTTTAAATAGTCATAAATTTCTCGAAAACTCAAATTTTCTGTGAAAATTAGCTCATATATGCGAATATTGAGAAACGCTCAAATTCCATTTTCTCAAAAATGGCTCCAAATTTTATATTCACAATTTTCCGACGGTTAGTACAAATTGCACTATTTAATATGACCAAGTTCATTTTGGTGTATTCAATTTTTCAAAAATTACCCAAATGTAATTTTTTTAAATATCTCTCACGCCATTTCCATAGATTGTACACTTGTGTTTGTGACTGCAAGTGGTTCAAATGATAACAAATATATTCCTGTGAAAAGATCTTCGAATTTCGTATTTACAGTACGGTTAAAACGCCAAATTCCTATAAACGGCTCTAAACTTTTCAAGGAAAATTGTCATTTGTCGAGGTTTTACTCTTCTTCCATATTCTTGGTAATATTTCGGTCCTACTACTAAAAACTGAAAAGTTAAGAAAATGTAAAAAAAATGTTTTGTGCGGCGAGAGATGGCTGCTGGCAAGAGGATGGAACCAGACAATAAAACCAGTTCACGCCAAGGAAATTAGAAAGCTTTACTACGAAAGTCTGCCATTCTGAAGCACTAGTTCAATAATAAAATCTTGCCAATTTTAAACCTAGATTTAATTAGTATATTAATTTATAAATTATTCAACTACACCAGAAATGAATTAGTTTTATTATATTGGTTTACAAACTGTTCATCTACACCAGCTCAAATAGGAATGTTGACTAAAAGGTAACCACGAAGTTATTATGTAACATTAAAATGCACAATGGAACTATTTGTGCAAAAAAGCTTAAACTGAATTTCTTTACGAGGTAAGTTTTAACGAACCCACAATGTTTGCCTCGGTTTCTGTTCTGTAAAAACTTGGAACTTATTGGGAGTTTTTCACGTGTTGTATTTGTTTCAGACACTTAGATATCTGAATATGAAGTTTTCTGTCAAGTAAAAGTGTATCGTAGTATTCACCCTAATAACGAAATAATTCAATATCAATAAAATCTTTAAGTAAGATTGTTTTTTTAGTTTCTTTTAACGCAGGTGGGGAATTTTTTCGCTGGGAAAGTTCAGCTAACCCTAAAATCAAAGCTTAGCAATATCTCTAGTTCTGAATCACTTAAATGTGAATAAAAATAATGTGAAATTCTAATTTATAGAAGTACAATCCGATAACAAAAATGTTGAGCAAAATCACAAAAAATGTTTTCGAAAAAGCAGTTACGCGGCTGAAGGACCAATAAATTAAAAACGCTCAAATAATACTACAATAAATTAAAAAATGTTAACTCATCATGAATACTATTATTGCACTTTATAATATATAAACAATTCTTTACGTACCAATAATATAAGAAGTTTCAGAACACAGAATAGCAAATCTCTTCTTTGGAGCCTTTCTGTCGCCCGTCATCCCTGTTATACCACTCTACTTCTATGTGCTTGGCAGTTGTTCCGGCAGGGGCAGCAGTGTCACCAGCGGGGAAGGTCCGTAGGGGCTGACGGGACCACGTCCAAGGCCCCGAGTCTGGGGGCCCATCAATAACAGGAAATTTCAGTGATAAATAAGGAATTCTGCATACAAAAAATTTAATCAAAGAAATCATTTGCCGAACGTTACTTAAACAAGTTATTGTATAAAAGCCCAGTTACTATTTAGCGCAACTTCTTGCGGCAATCGCTGGCAATACTTCGATGACAGCTGTGCCAGCCGTGAGCGTGTCGAATGTTTAACCCTCGAGCTGCAAAGCTGGTGCAGAATTGCTACCACTGAAATATTTTTCCGGCTATGTTCGGCAGTAGCTCTTCCAGGACGTTGTGGCCAGTAGTATTCCTCGGGTGATATTCCAGGTCTATGATGAAATCATTTCTAACACAGCTACCCTCATCCGATACCAGAAGTCTGCGAGATTGACAATCTGTCTTGTGACATGATGTTTCTTAGAAACTTCGTTATACGTTTGAGGGTCGAAAAAATCACTCGGCTTAAGTGGTAGTCATTGGAATTGGAGTTAGGAGAAACCTCCAGTGAAGTCATCACACTATTAGAAATCCTAACTTCGACTCTTTGAGAAACTGATACTAAGAGTACCTGATTATCTCCTGAAATCCTCGGCATTGTAAATCGCTTCAAGCTCCACGTGATTTTTTTTAAGCTCAAACACTTGAAGAATCACAAACCATTTTTGATGTTTCTTCTGGAAATTTAAAATCGTAAACGAAATTTTTCCAACATGAAGAAAAAAAGCAGTCAAATGACCAGTGAAACTAAATCTTCCTTTTATTTGTAAAATAATTACATCACATACTTCCTTTGCTTCTCTCGCCCACTCATTGTTTTCAGTCTTTATTTTCTTTGCAGATGAAGATTGTGATAGATGTTGGTGTTTCAAGATGTTGGTGTTTCATTGTCATTTCTAAGTTTTTGTCACACTTTGTTCAAAACTCAGAAGACTGCTAAAGCAGTGGGTTACATTTTTATCTGAAATTGCCCAAACAAAATGTCAATAAGTGGCATAACTTACCGAAAAAATGAAACCAAAAAAATGAATTTTTCACTCAACGTTTTTAGGGGCCCGCAACCTGGAAGAGAGTACTGTCATTTTCTCATCTGACTAAAATTGTGTTCATGCACTGAATCAAGGCTTGCCTATGGTCAAACATCGTTGCGACGCTTCTCGACTGAAAATTCCACCTGGTGGGACAGATTCAAGCAACTGCTTAGCTATTTCATCGAATATTGATCTCCTCTGTGGGCTGTTTGAAAAAAATGTGCGTAGGCCCTGAACACTGGCAAAGAAAATTCAGACTTCTATTAATTGATGCAGCTCTCATCACTACATTAATCGGATGGGCATGGCAATGTACATATTGAGCATTACGATAACCATTTCTAACAAGTGTTTGAACACCTTACAAAATTCCAGACATCATAGAAGCGCCATCGTATGTCTGAGCTATTTGATTTTCGGGAGATTCATTAATTTTGTGCAGTGTTAACTCTTGATGCAAAGACGCCAACGTTTCTGCATCACGTCCCCGAGGGTAAAGAATGGCCCAAAATATTTCAATTGGTCTATGGTTAACGATATATCTGTAAACAATTGCCATTTGAAAAGTACTCAAGACATCGCTTGTTTCGTCGGAAATAACCGCTGAAAAGTTGGCTTCCCGGATTTCCTCTGAAATTTTTTCTTCGCAGACTTCTAACAATTTGTCACGTCACGCATGACGGTGCGCTAAGTGTTTACGTTGTAGAATCTTTATCACAATTCTATTTATAATACGAGTGTGCGAGCCAGCGGATGCGCGAGATGATCGCGCGGAAGCCCTGAACACGGGATATTGTGGGTGAGGTTTTTCTTTCTGTTTATTGCTGATGATTCGTATATAGAAAATTCCTTCTAAACATAACCTATATTTATCAATCGGAGCGGCGAACCGCGGTGCCGGTGGACATTTGCTACCGCACCCCGCCAGAGGGCGACACATGGATAGAGAGGGAAATTCGAATTTGAAACTGAATCTGAATTGTCAGTATTGCAGAAAAAAGGTGGTAAACAAACTCGTTATTTGTTCAAATTGCAACTGTCGTTACCACGAGAGCTGTGGAGGGCGAGTTAATGTAAACCCAGAGGGAGACTTCAGTTGCTGTCAAATTGATCAAAGTGATATATCAACTATTGTCAATCTCCCCTCAAATTCTGAGTCTGACACATCAGTTATAGAAACCGAGGAATCACTGATAGAGGATAACATGGCAGCAACAGAATTCGCGAAACTTCATAAAGAAGAACTTGGCAAACTCCGGAAGGAAATGAAAGATGAATTTGCTACCTCGAGAAGAAATTTTGATGAAACTCATAAAGAAATTAGAAATGATATTTCCGGAATTGCCAAGAAGGTGGAAGATCTTACGACTGATATGAAGAAATGTCAAAACGGTCTGAAAGATATTTCGAGTAAAATGAAGTCTATTCAAGAGGATAATGTCAAGTTATCGGCAAGATGTGACGCAATTGAGTCCAAACAACACGATATCAGTTTGGAAATGGAAACCATGATAAATACCAAAATTGGAAAACTTGGGACAGCGCTTGAGACTAAACATACCACCGAGATCACGCGTGCAGCTACAGAAGAGATAGAGGAAAGGAACCATAGATCGAAAAATCTTATCATATATGGAATTAGAGAAAGTAATTCAGATACCCCTCCTGAGAGGAAGAGAGAAGACATCCGCGAATTCAGAGAGATACTTCGAGGCCTCAACTCTAGAAAAGAGTTACCCGCAGAAACTGAAACCAACATTTTGCAAGCCATTCGTCTAGGGAAGTCAGACCCGGATAAATCTCGACCATTGAAGATCACACTGAAAACGGCGGAGCTCGCACACGAATTACTACGAAGGAACAAAGATCTACCTCAGAACATTTCATTTAATAAGGATCAAACACCTCTACAACGCGAGGAAATCAAGGAATTGAGAGTGGAGCTGGCAAGAAGACAGAAGAACGACCCGAAAGCAACCATTAAATATATTAAAGGTACACCGAAAATCATCAGTGGTCGTCAAGCCTCCCAGCAGGGAAACTAGCGCAGGCAACAGTACGTTATCCTACAATTTACTATACCAATATAGCAAGCCTTTTACCCAAATTTGATCTGCTCTTATTGGATATCCAAGAATACAAACCGACCATTATAGTACTGACGGAAACATGGTTGAAACCGGACATTCCGGATCAAATGATTCATATAGTGGGCTATAACATGTTTCGTAGAGACAGAACTGGAAGGCGCGGGGGAGGAGTTTTGATATATGTAGCGAAGGAATTTGATGGAAATCCTCTTATAGCCATCCCTCAATCAGATTTGCAAAACGATTTATTGGAATCGCTATGGCTGCAAATTAGACTACATCATTTGAATTTCAAAGTTTGTGCGTTATATAGACCTCCTTCGCCATCACATAGAATTTCAGATGTAGACAACGCCGTTTTTGACATATTCCGTCAGGCGAACGATTTGGAAGACCTCACTATTATCCTAGGAGACTTCAATTTTCCGTCGCTTCACTGGCCCCAGCCCAGCACGGATCACATCCCACTTGTAGAAAGAGAGTTTCTTGAGATATTTGGAAATTCTTGTTTCTCTCAGTTGGTAACCGGTGGAACCAGGTTTCGGGACAGACAGAGATCAGCAACGCTCGATCTGATTTTCACAAATGATGAATCTGCTTTATCGAATCCAGTCGCGCGAAGCCCTGTCGGTAATAGTGATCATGTTGTTCTATGCTTTGATATGCAAACTGAATTCCGCAATGTAGACTACCCCACACAGAACCGCAAGGTATACTGGCGTGCAAACTTCGAGGACGTGAAGAGGGACCTTCGACAACTCCTTCTCACTTCGGAACGTGTCGAGGAACTGGAAAGTAATTGGATGATACTCAGATCTGGAATAACCAACGCCTTAGAAGCTCATTCGCCTACTCAAAAAGAAGTCCCAAACAAAAACAAACCATGGATTACTAAAATGATACAACGACAGATACGCAAAAAGAAACGACTATGGACTAAATTTAAATTCACCAATCATCAATCACAATACAGGAAATACAAAGAGTTACGCAACACAATAACAAATGAGATTCGCACTCGTAGGAGAAATTATGAACAAAATATTGCCAAAGCCAAGGGCAAACACCTGTACTCGTACATCCGTAAACAAATTTCTTCCAAAGTTTCTGTTCCACATAATCTCCGAAGAGACGACGGGGAAATTGTTTCAAATCCTAGTGATGTTGCTGAGGTCTTTGCAGAGAGCTTTCAAAGCTTCTACACATTGGAACCTAACGATTCTCTCCCACCTATATCCTCACCTCCTTCTGAGGAGACACTGGAAGATGTCGATTTTCATGCTGCAGATGTTTACAAAGTCCTCGCAACGATAGACCCTAACTCTTCTGCTGGTCCTGATGGTATTCCGCCCCTTGTACTGAGAGAATGCGCACAAGAACTAGCTCCAGCTCTATGTAAAATCTTTCGTGACTCCCTTGACTCCGGAATATTACCGACGGATTGGAAAACAGCTAACATTACACCAGTTTTCAAGAAAGGCAGTAAGCTAGATCCCGCTAACTACAGGCCCATTAGCTTGACCAGCTCGATATGTAAGGTCTTTGAGCGGATTCTAGCAAGCAGGATACTCAACTTCACTTTGAGAACTGGACGCATACCGCTACACCAACACGGTTTCGTACCAGGGAGATCGATAATAACAAATTTACTATCTTCACTACAAGACTGGACAAAAAATTTAGATAACGGCAACCCTACAGATGTCATCTACTTAGACTTCTCCAAAGCTTTCGATAAGGTACCGCACCGAAGGTTGCTTTACAAACTTGCTCACTTTGGCATAAAGGGTAAGCTTCTGCACTGGATCCAAACTTTCCTTGAAGATCGTCATTTCTGCGTGAGAATTGGAGAGAAAAAGTCATCACCGAAGAGAATCTACAGTGGAGTTCCCCAAGGCTCGGTACTGGGACCAATCCTATTCATCTTGTATACTAGCGACTTGCCGAACGGTATGCTTTCCCATTTCAAGATGTATGCAGATGATACTAAATTCTATGCAAACCCTCTGGAGAATTATCCCCACCTTCAAGGCGACTTGAACAGTGTCTATGAATGGTCTAAAATTTGGAAATTACCCTTAAACGACACGAAATGTACGGTTATGCATATTGGAAGATCCAACCCAAAACGAAATTACCAATTGGGAGGAAAAAATTTGTCTGAGACCAAGATCATGAAAGATCTGGGGATCATGATCTCTAACGACCTCAAATGGGCAAACCATGTGAGTTACATCGCAAAAAGGGCTAACAAAGCTATATTTACATTGCGTAAAGCCTTTAATACAATAAGAAGCGATGCGTTTACAACACTATATAAAACCTACATTCTCCCGATTGTTGAATTTGGCACTGCAATTTGGAATCCTTATTTCCTCAAAGATATGAATTTGCTAGAAAATGTACAAAGGAGAGCCACACGCATCCCCACAGACCTCAAGAACATGGCTTATGATCAACGACTGGCGAGACTCGGACTTCAGACTCTAACTGCTAGGAGACAACGTAGCGATATGTTTGAAACATTCAAGATTTTGCAAGGGCAATACAACTCCGATCTTACTAGTATTTTTCAGCGCTCTGGAAATCCACAATTACGAGGTCACGGTATGAAGCTTGTAAAATCTAGATGTAATCTAGTGCAGTACAAAAACTTCATCGGCAACCGAGCTGTCGACACCTGGAACACACTGCCCCAGGACGTGGTGTCGGCTCCTAGTCTACAGATCTTCAAAAGAGCTTATGATGATCTCTTCAACGAGGAAGACCATAGACTCCATTGATATGTGGACTTTGTTCCCCCCCGTCCAAGAATTGTGTCAAACTTGTTAAATTACTATTATTGTGATATTATGTGATATTACATTTATATTTACATGTGATGTTAATTATTATGATGTGATATATCTTCAATGAATTGTAATAGCGCCGATTCAGGCCTCATCAGTTTGTACTGTTGCCTGTATATTACTTTAAATAAATAAATAAATATATTGGAAATATGCTCAGCACAGTCAATGACAACCTTTAATTTGATCTTGTGGTATTCATTGTTTTTAATTATTCCAATTTTTACTCCAAATGGGAACAGACCAGGTCTCCTTATTCATATCCAGTTCCTCTATCAACTGAGCAACCAAGGCAATTGACATTTTGAACAGTTTCCAGAATGTCTTCTTCGAAGAAGCTCAAAGATGAAAGTTTATTGTACTATTCAAAGAAATAGAAGACCATGACCATAATACAATTGTACACCTACAAAGGCCCAGAACCATTCGCACAAGAGTGAATCATTTTGAAAAATGGGACGAGATAGAAATTCTTCAATAGGTTCATAATTCACAAACGGACAGCAAAAGTTGTTTTGCATCAGATTGAAGATATCATAAAAACGAAAACCACAAAATATCATGATATTTCGCCGGCAGATAGGTTTCTTGCTGCATTATAATATTATGCTTATGGTAGTTTTCTCATCAACGTAGGAGATCATTGTGGAATTCATGTGTCTACTACTAGTAAAATTGCGGAAAGAGTTTCTAGAGCACTAGTGAATTTATGTCGGCAGTATATAAGTATGCCAACAACTCTTGCAGAAATGGCACAAGTGAAACTTGTATTTTACGAGATCACTCGATTCCCAAACCGTATTGGAGCAAAAGATTGTACGCTTGTTCGAATAGTCTCCAGGTGGAGATTCAAGATATCATTTGTAGATGGCCAGGTTGAGCACAAGATTCCCACATTTTCAAATCATCAAGAATAAAGAGAAGGTTTGAAAGTGAAGAATTTGGTACTTCAGTTCTGGTAGGAGATAGTGGATATACTGTACGAAATTATCTCATTACGCCATTAGCAAATCCACAAAATGCAAGGGAACATATTTTCCAGGAATCCCTCATTAGAACAAGAAATCCAGTGGAGAGAAGCTATGGAGTTTGGAAAAGATGATTTAGTGTTAGCAACTGGAATAAGACTACTTAAAGTTAAAAGAATTGAAAGTGTAATAATTGCAACAGTTATTTTACACAATACAGCCTACTCTGAGGATAAAGATCTCCCTCCCAGAACTAAGGAGCAAGAAGCAATAAATGAACTAGATGACATTCCGAATGTACAAAGCTACCAAACAGTTATGATACGTAATAATATCAAACACACTGATCAATGAATACTTTCGAAGTTTATTAGAAAATCAATAATCTGAAGAAAAAAACTGCACAATAACGGTATTATCTTTAGTTATAAACAGTGCTAAAGGAAAACTAAATATCATATTAACACACAAATTAAGTACAATAAGTTGGAAGATATAGTTAATAAATATACTGATCCACAAACTGAGGTTAATGTTCTTTATAATAATACTAGGAGGTGCTGAGGTTAATGAGATATTGGAATCAAAACTGAGGTTAATATTCTTTGTAATAATACTTATAATACTTTTGTGAACTATTTTATTTCAATGTGAAGCGCTTTCTCTTTAATTTGCAATTGAAAAAGCATCATGTTTGCACCATGTTTATCTTGCATATTTTTAACTTTTATACCATGTTCAATTTTTTGACAAGAAATTTGTTTTTCACACATTTCTTTTTAATTGTATTAGTTCTTGCTTATCTGTTGATAAATTTTGTAATTTCATTCCAGTAAATGAATTATCCAATTGATCTTTTCTGTAATTTCTGTTCCTTTTCACTTTCAATTGGACTGATGGAAGTTTCCACAGGTCTGGTATATTAAATTTTGCTTTAATGGGTCTTGGCAAGATATTTTCAGAGTGCACTGTTTCTTCGCCACACTTAAAACTCAGATGATGATGGAAACATCATGTTTTCATTATTATTTTCAGAAATGTTTGTTGTCACTATGTTCTGTCAAGTGAATTACTTCACAAGCTACATCATTAACCCTCGCACTGTGTTCTGTGTGTTCATTATCTTGCTCATTGTCTGTCATGTTCAATGGCAAAAGATGACATCCTGGTACTGAATCTGAATCATATTCAGATGTCATACCCACTACTTGGATATCTCCTAATATTTCAATGACTCTCAAATCAGTGGGAGTTATCAAATGTGATGTACCTGGCCCTTAACCAGTTCCTGAAACACACTTCTTTTCTGCTGCAACATTAGTGTTTGCTACCTTCTTTGAATTCTCATCCTTCTCCCTAAGTACTTTCCAATGTCTAAAAACAATCACTAATCTCATTACATTTTCCTGCCAGCTCCATCCATGCTTTTTCTTTTTTTTTTTTCATTGTAACATTGTCAGTTTTCATACATTCAAATCTATTTTCACTAACTAATGTTATCAAAAGATCAATTTCGTCTTGTTTAAAGTTTTTACTTCTTTTGATTTTTATGTCATCACAACTTTTTCCTTCCATTTGTCACAAACCGTTCTTAAACCTATTTGAACACAAAAGTTTTAAAGCACTATTTTTCACTATAGATTCACGCTGAATGTGGCACCAATTCCCAAGTCAATTCAAGCATGCCGGAACAAAACACTGACAAATGTAAACAATCACAATAGTTAACATTGTTAATCACTCGACGAAACTCGTTAAACGTAAATGTTGCCTGGCTTTTCATGGAGAAAATTAATGAAAGTTTAAACTTTGGAGGAAACTTAAACTAGTTCTAATGAAACAAGGGCTAATTTGATTTGGAGAAACTGGTCCTAAATAATACAATGCAATTGTATACAGGCATGGGAATCAAAGAATATACTACGCTGTTTGGCAACCAATATACGAAGTGTAGTATTCCATGCTTGGTGTCATAGAGTGGTTCATTTGGGGAAGCACGGTCCCAGAGACATTATTGTGTGAGCACCTTAACAGACATAACTACCAAGCTACACTCTTGAAAATTTCCACCAAATATTATTACACAAGACTCTACTTGCTAATGCAAGTAGATTAATTTAAAACATGTAACAGTTAATTGTGTAATAAGGAAATGAAAAATCACTAAAAATATACCTGTAAAATTATTATAATATGCTTACACTTAGTTACTTTTATTCGTCAGGAGTGGTACTGAGCGCTGAAAACTTTTGTATGATTTCCCACAAATTTGCTCATTTATTTGAATGGGCAATGGTGAAAGGACAAGGTAGAATTGAGAAATATTTAACTACCTTGTCAACAAATGTATAACATCCGTTCATTCATTTTAGGAATATATATCTTAATTTTATTTTTTTTAAATTAATGTACATTGGAACAATTTTGAAGGTAGGTTGGCAGCAAAAACAAAAGGTTTTAGTGGGCCTTGTTGCTACCAACACATATTGTGTCAATAAGATTTCTGAAACGCATGCTTTGCAATCATTGTGACCGAGTTTGTTTGTTTGTTTGTTTGTTTGTTTGTTTTTTTGTTTTTTTTTTCCCATGTGATTTTGGCTTGGATTTGTTTCATAATATTGTGTGCATCTGTTTTTAGTTAGTTCTTTACATAGTTGATGTTATTGGTTCTTTTCAGAGTTATTTAGATAACTGTAATTAGTTATTTGTTGTAGACAGTAGTTTGTGATTAGTGGGATTATCTTGCGACATTTGGGTTAGCCTTTACTGATTTATTATCAATCTTACAAGATTACCACCAGGCAAAGTTTTTTGCAAAAGGCAATAATTATTTTTACATTATTTTATGAAAACGAGGATAATGCATCTAAGTCTGATTTGATATTGCAAATTCCGAAGTACCTGCAGGTAGGTACTTCGCAATTCTTACTTCATTGTTTTTGATTTTGTAGTTTTTTCTAGCCATTTAAAAAAATATTGTAACCATTGATAGAAGAGGGAAAACACTCAGATTCAAGAAACATTGAACTAATAAATGTAAAAAAGTCTTCCAACTATTCATAATTATCAAGGATTTTTAGGAATTTATTAATTACAAAATGATTATTATACTAATGTGTTAAATACATATACAGTGAAACTTCGTTTATAAGTTTCTCACTTACACGTTTTTCACATTTATACTTTTATTTAGTAAGTCCCAGATAAATTCCTATAATTCCCGTACTAAATTATTTCAGTTATGCGTTTTACATTTATACGTTTTTCACACTTGTACGTTTATAATAAAAGTCCCTTTAAGCCCGAATAACGTTCAAATGATCCTGGTGAGGCGCCGAGAGCCCGGAACTTGTTTCTTCCTCAAGTCAGCACGCTTCAAAGCACTCCTGCGGAGCGACCTGCCGTTCGGCCTCTGAGGCGGCTTCCCGGCAATGAAACTTCCAATAGTATAGAATAGTAACTTGTAATAATATAGAAGCTCGACTCGGCCTAGCTGAGGGCCAAGACCGCGTGAACCCGCGGGGTGGTAGCGGAAAGTCGGCTCCCCGGCCACCTCCGGCAGCATAACTTTAAGTTAAATGAGCTGATATTTTTAACTGAAACGTGTAACTGAAATTTTAAGCATAACTTCCTATTTCAGGTGCGTGCGTACGGGAGATGTCCGAGGATCTCAAGGCGACGGCTAGCTCCAAGGGAAGGTCAAAGGTGTCCCTGGGAGAGAGCTGAACGCCATAATGACTAATTAGTGAGAAAGTCTGTGCACTGACTGTCCTATTCTGCGAAGGCCCCTTTGCTCGCCGTAATAACATACGAAATCTTTTCCGTAGCGGCGTGGCACAAGCAACTAATGAAACCGATCGCTTTTTTGTGCGGCGCGGGGGGGGGGGGGGTCAGGCTGTCGAGCTGTGGCAGTCGTGCGCTTACTGTCACCCACGTAGAGACCTGTGGAATCTCGAGTAACATCAAACTTGAAACCGAAGCAGCTAGCCGCAGGTCGCCGCCGCCAGTTGTAGCTCACGCAAGACACGGTCTTCGTTTTCGCAGTGAAACCGAGTCGCATAAGGTCATCAGT
This sequence comes from Teleogryllus occipitalis, assembly GCA_011170035.1. Taxonomy (NCBI): domain Eukaryota; kingdom Metazoa; phylum Arthropoda; class Insecta; order Orthoptera; family Gryllidae; genus Teleogryllus; species Teleogryllus occipitalis. The sequence goes on along the minus strand of BLKR01004463.1, from coordinate 82,333 downwards.
AAGGTCCCCATTACGTTTCCATTTTAACGAAAAAGAGTGGTAGGATATGGCAACCCCTTTCAATATCAGATAAAATAAAAAAATTAAAACTTGTTAGGGAGAGTGGCAATAAAAAAGGAGTAGATGTTACTAAACAACTGGGAAAACAATAGTGCAAAAATTAGCATAGTTTTTATTTTGCTCATAATAATCAATTTCAGTTATGCGTTTTTTTCATGTTTATGTTTCTTCCCTTCAGTCCCGAAAGCTACTGAACTGAACACATCGAAAGTAATCAATGGGGTGTGAATACTTTTTCAGTACAGACTGGGGTATTAGTTAAACGATAGTGAGGTAACTTATGATGAGTTTTGATTGCTTAGCATTGCGCAGAGTAAGAAGTCAAAGGAGTTATTTGCATTTAATTATAATTTTAATTTTTGTTATTGTAATTTGAGATTTGAATTCAAATAGACTCTGAGTTTTGAAGGTATTTATATAAGGAAAGCTCGTAGATGGGAGGAATTTTCAATAAGTCAGCTGAAGATTGTCACGAGTAGGTGTTTCATCTGAAGCACAGCCAGGGAAAGTTGTGACCGCATATTACTTTAATAAACATTATTGAATCCTATAAAGTATCAAATAGTTGAAGATATTCTGAAAACATTTTTAACATATTCTAACGATAGGCAAGAATGCAATAATAGAGATATCGAGGACATCCCACAGGCAACATAAAGCCTGAAGACATCCGAGAAGAATATCTGAGAAGTCATCGCAGTAAGCTTACAAACTTTATTCAAAACCGTACAGGACTTTGAAAAGAAAGAAAGTTAATAATTTCATTAATGAGCTCAATAGAATTTGTGAGAAGGTCAGAATAAATGTTAAATTTTTATTTTTTGAGAAAAGGAAAAGCTGATAATTTATAGTAGTTGCCATTAATTCGATAATTGGTTTAAATCACGAGAATTTCCAGGAACCCTAATTCTTTATAGTCTACACATCCCCATGCAACAGGTAAGGAGTAAAATATTGTATGTCGAAACCCATGATTAAAATTGAAAGTGAAATTAATAAAATAATGTTTAACATTGAGAGAATTTCTGGGCAATAGCAGGGCAATGGAAGAAATAATAATATTGATGATAGCAGAGGAAGCAATCCCTTCATACTTGTATAATTGCTTGTAAATAGTATCAAGATTAAGTAATACTAGTTGAATGTGGGGTCGCTGATGCTGTAAACTGTTTTAAAAGTATTTTCATGTGTTGAAAATTTTTTTAATGCTTCAGTTCTTTCATGCTTAGCTTTGTTCAAATTGCTCAACAATGATGTTACTGCTGAATGTTCTTATGGTATCTGGCATTAGACATACCGGTAAATCAGAGTAGTAACGTTATACTTCCGTTCAAACATTCCCAACATCCAATGGCCTTGTATATTACCTCCACACAGGATATGAATTGGTAATATTGCAATTTCAAAATTATATTGGCCATAAAAATACTTGCTGGAATGAATAATGTGAATAGTTAGAATTTAGCACAGCTATATTATTATGTTTGTTTTCAAATACGAACGTAAATGATCACCCTGTTCTCCTGACCTGTTATTCTGTATTCCTATTATAAGATCATTGTCAATTAGTTCAGAAAATTCTGACGCAAAAGCTTCTACAACTACATTGGATTCCCCCAGTTTCTTAACACATCCAGATTTTTGTCCCCTAATTTTTGAAGATTTTAAAACTCCACAAACTCATTCTGATTTGTGTCGGAAATTGTACTTAATTTTCACATAATCAGATACAGTGAGACAAATATGTTAGTCCCCAGCCATTCACTATAACCGAAGTCAACTGTAATTTGGACCTTTTAAAATTTTTGAAATTTCAGAGAATTCAACAAAAATGGGGCATGTGCCATTTTTATAAGTGTTGTTTTATTCTATTCAAAAAGAAAAATGTAAACCAAAACTTAGGAACAACTTTTGAGAAAACTTTGAAAATTATGTTGACACTTCAAGTACCCACCTCCCTCCCACTAATCAAAATATCCATTTCAAATTCAACGTGCAGCAACAGCCAGATCAATCAAAGAACATCAATTTTGATGAAAACCCAATCTAAGCATTAGCTGCAAGTGTTGTTCACAGATGGACAGATATATTGTCATACTGGAAATTTTCCATAACAAGGGCCTACGAAATGTGATTCTGACTACACTTCTCAGACGAAATATTTTACTACATATTGAAACAAAATTTATTCACATTGTTGGAATCAGAGCCTTACAATTTCTCTGGCAAACAATCACAGTTTTCGTCCCATCCATTACAATACTTCCACTATAATATGTAAGTAATACACGAGAAAGTAAAAAGACAATCACACTGAATGATATAAAAAAACAAAGCTTTTTGAGTAATTAGATAATAGGAGATAATAATTAAATTATTAAGTTTAAATATTAGATTTTTTAGGTGTCCAATTCTATGTAAATGACCACCACAGCACTCTTGATTCTGAATAAAAAGGTCTTTTTTGAGATACCCAAGTTACCCTACGTGGGTGAAATGGTACACGTGTATGTAACTGACAGCAATAATTTAAAGTAAAAGGTCTTTGCTACTACTGTAGATGTCAATTCTATATCAATGTGACATCATGAAAAACTCGTCTCCTATTTAAAGTTTGTAAATAAGCTCAAGCCTTACCGTTGCAGCAAAGTGCACACATGTGTTGATTCTTACCTTGGTGGAGAGCTGTCTCCTCTGACACCTCCATTGCTGAGGGTTCTTGGGGACCTCCAAGTCTGTTCTCTTTGTCCCCTAAGTCCATGGGTGGTTCCTCATCTGAATGTTGCCCTGGCTCTGCATCACCGAGGCCTTGACGCCATCGGCCTCGCCGCTCAATAGCCTCCAACTCTTGTCGCACTTCAGCACGTTTCTTCTCAATCATTTCTATAGGGGAAAAAAATTTCAGTAACTTCTAAACACATATTTGAAACAACAGAATCTTTCCAACAATGCTTATTGTAAACTAGCTGAACCCATTCCAAAATTTTGCACATTTCTGAAAGGATAATAAAATAATACAATTTTTAGATCTATATTCCACTCTTGTATAATAATTTCAAGTTTTAAATAAAGAATTTTGATCACAAAGGATTGGCTTTATCACAATAACTGATTTCTTATATTAAAAGCAAAATATTTTGAATTAATATCAGTGGTGCACCAACATGAGACATCATTGAGGTTCTCCCTCCTTCTGCATGGCTCAGAAATGCAACAGAAACTGGTCTCACACAGGGCACACGAAGGTCTAATTTTAAGGCACTAACATGCATCATTTATGAGTTACACATGATAGTGATGAAGTGGGTAGCAGGTTGCATCTGCATGTTATATTATACTAATTACTATTACTAAATTTGCATGATGTGTAACACAGTTTTAGTTATTCTATACTGTAATCCCTACAAATTCCTTTCAAATGATACCATAATTTTCCTAAACAGTTCAGTACTTCAACCAAAAAAGGGATCTCTCCAATAGAAATAATATACTGTAGAACTTCCCAAAAACAAACGGGCCCAGGGAAAAATATTGTGTACCTTAGGAGTGTTTACTTTTAAGAACTACTGAGGCTTCAATGGCACATCTTTCTTTAGTACTGCTGGAGAAAGTTACTAATAATATTGCTTCTTCCAAGCTCGTAACATTCAGTCATTGCTTGAAAAACTCCTAACCAGAGTGCCATAGTTAAAAATACATTTTTTTCATTTTAAAAATACATGTAAATTTCTGACAATGTTTGACTCTTCTTTAATACTCTTGAAGTCATATTTCGGTTCTCCTATTAGGGAACTGAAAATTTGAGAGAGAAAAGAAAGAGAGAGAATCCTTTGAGTGACGGTAGATGGCAGCTGGCCAGAGAATGGAGGAAGACCCTAAAGAAGCCAGACCACACCAAGGAAATTAGAAAAATTTGCTACAAGAAAGTCTGTGCCATTTTGTAGCAGCTCTAGTTTCAGAGTGAGCAGTTGGGGGGAGAGATGAGGGTCAGGTTTATGGAACTAAGGGAAGCTGGAAGTCTCGTCACAGAGCTGAAATTGAAAAGATTCTTCTGTTGCAGATGTTACTAAAGTAAAAGTTTGTTTTAATTAGTTTTATAAAGTAATGATTGAAAAATGTGATTACTTCATTTGAAAAGACAATATACCCTAACAAAAATTTTTAATTAAGCTAAATTTTCAAGAAAAAATTTGAAGTTGTTTTTGAGAAATACTTGTTTATATTTTTTAAAACGGCTTCATTTCCATCAAACTTATGTCAAAACTGCTTTTATTTTAAAATACAAATATTTGAATGACAAGAGGACCTGCATCATTTTTAGGAGCATACATTGCTCTCTTCAAGCAAAAAAACAACGAAAAAATTTGGGGGACTTTTTGAGAAAATTTCAAAAACGTTTTGGGGCTTCATGAACAGTACCCTCACAACTTGAAATATCCATTTCAAATTTGAGGGGCTGCTAGATTGATCAAGGGATAATAATTTTTGTAAAAAGCCTGTGTAGTTTAAAACACTAGTGTTGTTTGCAGAAAATCCATTTCGCAGTACTGAGGACCGCAGATTCTACCGAGAAAGTAATTTACTACATATAGGCAAACTTATAGCACGAAAAATTCACATTTCTCAGAATCAGGGACATACACAACAAATTTTCCTGTTTGAAAAAACAGCACATTTCACTGCTTCATTATAATATTATTTTCAGCATATTACAGAATTTATGAAAATCAACATTTTGTCTCGTTGCACGGTGTTGACTTATATCAAAAATTGGTCAAACTTTGGAAGGAGGGCAGCGATGTTTGTGTACAAAATCTTCATATTTATAACTAAGTTGCTTGTTGTTGCTTTTTCTGGTTTCCCTTCCCATCTACAATATATGGGACTCCCTTATGTATTTAATGACAAGCTTTAGGTTTGATTCTCGTCTACTTTTTAGTTCTTCACTAAAAACTTTCCATTCATTTCTCTGCATAGGAGTTAGGTCGTTTCTAGCTTTAACCACAAGTGGAAATTTCTTCTGGTTCTTTAAAATATTTTTGGCAGAGACAGAATCTCTCAAAATTATTTTCATACATCTTGATCTAGATTCCTCATCATCTGAGTTCAGTTTTCCCACTCTGATAGTATACTCCACGTTTCCTTTGGCTTTTATATCTAGTTTTTTAAATATTTCTTTAATGATGGTTAGGTCATGAAATTTTCGAGTTTCAGCTTCGTCACTTGATGGTTCCTGCACACCACAAAGAATTATATTCCTCTTGCGTAATTCATGCTCCTCAATCTCTCTAATAATCCAAGAGCGAGTTTTGGGGTTTACTCCACAATCTTAATATTTCAGAGTTTTGTTTATATTTCGTTTATTTGTTTTGCTATTGTTTCTTGCAAGGATTCAATCTTGTCACATCTCTTTTCAAGTTTCTGTCCCTCCTTGTAAGATTGAACTTCTGCTGTAAGTTTACTTATTGCATTCGCAATTTTGTTGACTTCTTTCTTGATACTTGTCATGTCCTCCTTTTGGTTGCTTGTGAGTTCGTCTTCAAGCTCAACAAGTTTACCACTCAACTCCTTAGTAGTTTTGTCTAACTCTTCTCTAGTCCTACAAGGAAAACAATGCATTCATCGAATTTAAAAATTACTTCAGTATTTCATCATATAAATTTCACAAAACGAGAATACAATACTGAGTAATCCTTAAGTGTCACTGAATTGTTTTCCAACTGTAAATCAATAAGTTTCTAATACTTCACTTTCTTTCTCTCACAGATGTTGACAATTTCAACTTTTACCTTTAATCAGACAGTTTCATGACATTGCACCTGAGACAAGTTTCAAGGTAACTACAAAACGTAATGTCTACAGTTTGCATTTTTGAAAAAAGGGATATTATCATGAAATAATGTGCACCAATTTGTAATACCCCCATTCCCATATCATGGGGTAAGAACCAGAGGGTATATCAAAATTGTCTTTCTTGAGTCTTTCATTGAAAACTTTAGTATAGGATTTCTTCACCATAAACCAAGGATGTGATGCTCTGTGGGACATTTTGTAACAGTAATGGATGGAGAAATTTAGTTCTATCTGCAGAAGTTGGCAAACATAAGAACCGTAAGGCTCTATCTGTGGTCAATTGCTTCTGTGTGTTAACAAAGGAGAGTAATTAGCAAAGAGAAAAGTTGAAAATGGAGTGTGAAGTGTTTTTTAATTGTGATAGCAGTGGTTCAGAATACAATCCACCCCTAAAAGTATATCCTGCAGGCTTTGTACATTAATAAATAAAAGCAAAAAAGGATGACCACAACGGAAAGCAGAAAATGAAGTGCTACAGAAAGGAATAGGTAATGTTAGTCATTTTCCCCTTAACTTCTATTCAACGCATTCCATTGTAAAGTAAATGCAGACCTACAAATATACCATGGTGTATTTAGTCTGGGGGAAATTATTTTATAAAAGGAGTTAATTGTGATAACACCAGATACATTGACATAACATGTTGTTGGAAGATAAATCTTCACACAGTTCATATGTTCCTTAGTTGAGTTGTAAAGGATCTAATTTGGATTTGTGGATGCTAATTTGGATCAAATATCAACAAACGAACCAATATTAGCTAAATAATAGCAAAAACGTCAGCAAACAGAACAGAACTTTTGAGGCTTAATCAAAGGAAATGCAAAGAGGACTATATGACTTAACATAATAGACAAAAATTATTTGAAAGTGGAAGGGCAGGCCTGAAGGTTGTGTGTTGACATTTAAAATGAAGACTTCAATTTCATTTTAGGTCTCAATATGTCAGAGAGGAAGAAACATTTCAATCCATTGAGGTCTGTCTAACATCTCTGGTTCCATATAGTGATACAATGAAAAACTGACTCCAATGAAGGAAGGCATAATTTTAAGCAAGAAGCAACGAAATCCCAAAATATTGAAAAAAAATGTACGTTAACAAAATTGCGAGATTGGCAAAGAATATATTAGTACAGCAGGTAAAATAGTAAATGAAAAAGTGACCTATGAAAGTTGTAATTGCAAATATAATTGTTCAAACACAATTTGTAAAGAAGTCTGGGAATCCCTAATGATATATTTTTACTCACTATTGTAAATGAGAAAATATTTTGTGTTGAAAAACTTGGAATGTCAACCATCTGTCAGTGACAAAGATTGCACCTGGTCCGTGGCTCATTAGGGTACTGCTCTGGCATTTGTCTGGTTACTGATTAGAGCAGCTGGCCTCTAGAATTCTCCTCCAAACAGCAGCTGAATTCGACCTAGCTGACAAGCTAATGTCGAAAATTCTGCCTCTCAAAGCCCAGGACCTCCCATTCAGCAGCACAGCAGTGACATCAGTTTATGCCATGAGGCACTTTTGCCAGTTTACTATTTGAACAAACTAACCTCTTCATGGCCTTATATAAAATTAGTCATGCTCATACTACTTGAAAGAAAGTTATCCTGTTACGAAAGAGGGTTGGAAACAAATGAACTTGGGTACTGAATGTAAAAAATCCATTATCCCAGGCTCATACATCAAGAATACGGAAAACATTGTCCAGAGAAAAGGTAAGAGATGAAGTGTACACCCCAAGTTGATGTAGTATATGACAAAGCAATTCTGAAGTAAAGAACCGTCTGAATCTTCACATTTAAGAAATGTTTGGTGTCAGACGGTTTTATGTGCTGGTAGTAGTTTGACAAATTTATTGTGAACATATTTTTCAATTTTTTCCCTCAATAAACCATGAAACATTTCATACAACATTATGTGTTCATTATTGACAAATTACAGGTGATCACGTAATATTAATAATGCAGGAGGTATGCGACGATACAGATGAGGACAGCGGAGATGAAGAAACTGGTGGGACATTCAAGAATCTAAATTTGTGTCAGTTGCCTGCAGATGCGGAACTTGTTTTGCAAGCTGAGAAATAAATTCTGCGAATAGGGGATAATGGGGCAGGAGAGTCTAGTACTGAAATAGGTAGAAAGACGGCACCTGCAGATATACAGAAAAAAATGTATAATGTGGCCAGCTAAACAAAAGTTATTCTAGAGACTGGACAAAAAGTGAGTATGCAGTAAAGCAGTCTGATTTATGCAGTACAAAAAGGTAAAACTCATTTTCAATTGTCTGCTGAAGAACTAATAACACTTTTAAGAATTACTCTAGTAAGTGGTTACAAGAAAGAAAGAGAAAAAGAAAATTCACAGCATTCAGCCAAATATCATCAGAGTGCACAATGCTAACATGGGAGGTACTGACCCTATAATCAGAACGTCTCTACGTACAGGTCCAATATTCATTCAAAAAAAGTGAAGTGGTCAATCTTTCTACAGAGCCTCAATGCTAGTATACAAAACGTCTGGATCTTACACCGCTGAAAAACTAATCTGAAGGGCCTTGATTTTTATAATTCAGAAGGAAAATAACTACAGTGATTTCACCAATCAAGAAACAAGACAGGCCATGTAAAGACACCAGTTGCCTGGTTGAATTTTCGTTGCTACAAGATAAAACAACGTTGGACACCATATTGTCTCAAAAGAAAAGCGAACAAGATGTGCCTTGGGTAAATCTGTGACCATACAAATGTGCAGTAAATGTAATTTTGCACCACATGAAAAATGATTCTGTGAATTTCACAAATCATAATGATTTCTTGGGGATTTTATGGGATGTATGTAAAATAACATACTTGAAGTATAGTTACAAAATGTTTAAAACATAAATTTTACAGTTTTAATTAATTGTTTTGCATCTGACATACTTTTATAATGTTTATGTAAAATAAAATGAGTATAGGGAAACCAACGGCGTGAAGTTATTAAACCAGCCAAATTGTGCATACTGTTCGCATGTCACCCAGAATGTGACATGTCAGCTTTGCAAAAGGTCTGCCAATATTACACGGAAATCATCTTGTATATTTGTAAAAAACATACAAAAATCATGTAGTATGGACAATTATGAGGCAGTAGTCACATTCTGATGGAAACATTTAGCTTTAGGCACAGAGAAAAGCAAACAGTTTAAGATCAGAATTTTCACACAAGTAATAATTGCCTTTCTTGAGAATGTTATGTACTGATATTATTATCTGCAAAAAGAAAATATTATACCATATTGTGTATTTTACACAACAGTATTGCCAAAATACCGAGTTTTATTTACCACCCAAATTTTCCTTCCTCTCCATTATGCATTTTTTCATTTTGTTACTGCAGTCCCCTGAAAATCTTATAACTGAACTTTTACTGTAGGTATATGATTGGTACAACACCATGGTATTTGCATGGAAACTCACTCGCAATACTCAAGATACCATTGAGCATTTCAAGAATGTTTGTTATGGAAGGGCTCAATCACATACTACTTATTTTAATTGGAGAATGTAGATATTTTTCTAGATTATACATAGCTTCTCCATAAAAAGGAACATAAGAAATGTACTTACTTGCAACTACTTTCTGACTGGCTACTAACCGTTCCTCAGTCTTAACATTGTGTGTCTTAGGTAAATAGAAGATGTGAGGCTTAGTACGAGTCTGAATGAAATTTAGCAGATGTCGATGTTTTGCTTCCCATTCATCTTGCTGCAAAAAATTAAAAGGCAAATAAAGATTTAAATATTATTATTAATATAAATAATAAAAATTATTTCATTGGTACAGCTATTCGTAAAATTCTCGACAATGTACAAACAGAAAATTCATTGGAAGCATTTTCACACAAATCTTTTCAAACAATTAAGTTAGCAGGCACCACATTCTTACAGACAGAATAAAGAGGAGTATTACGAATTAGCAGGTCCAAAAAACTGATATCCTATGTTAGTAAAAAAAGCATATCCTCTGTTCTTTTTACCACAAGCATTTCAGATGAACTGTAACAATGTTTTGTACCTTGATTAGTTACATTATTAGGTTACTCTATAATGTGAAAACTGATTTTATATGGTGTTAAAAGCATCAAAAAGTGAATTTTTGATGAAACTTTTTCCCCCCTTAGTAGCACCCCAAGTCAATTCCAGAGTGGCCTCAAGCTTGTTTTAGCTAATTTACTTTCATTCTTTGATGCTTTTAACACCGTGTAAATCAGTTTTCACAAAACAGAGTAATCTGATGATGTAACTAATCAAGTTATGAAACGTTACAATTCATTTGAAATAAATGATTGTTGTAAAAAAACAGAGGATACGCTTTTTTACTAATATAAATATTACCGACAATCAGAAAGTTTGCTTTTCACCTGCAAGTTCTACTTGGTATTCTATATGTTATTTATTTCTCTTAAGTGGATATAAACTTGACTAAAATTTCTATCATCAAACCTCAGTCTAAAGAAAAATATGGAAATTTATTATAAACTCTTTCAACTCAGACCACATGGAATACTACCAATACCATATGGAATACTACCAAATCATTATCATGCTTCATACAGAAATGTAAATGTAAGTAGAAAACATGTTAGGCCATTTCCTGATACTACTTATACTTTTTTATTAGGCAAAATTTTCTCTTAAATTTCATAATTTTATTTAATAACACTGAGATATCTTTACTAAGTAGTCTTGATTTCATTCATAACAACATTCAGCTATCAGAAGTGTAATTATGTAGCATCGTAGAAGAAACACATGATCGAGTTCATAACATGTACAGTGAAATCTCAGTATAAAGTACATCATAAAATCATTTTATTTATACTTGATCCTGAAAAGTACACTATATTGAAAACACAATTTTAACTCATTTATTTTAAATAGTTTGGCCAATAAACAAAAATAATGGAAAAAAGTACATATCACTCAATAAAATATTCTCTGATGGAAATTTGTTTCGTCTTTTTCAGCAAGTTGCTTCCCACAAACTGTTCTACCTCAAATAATGATTTGAGAACTGTCTCTGGAACGTTTATATTTTTTTGAACATACATGTTTAACTTCTCACGACACTTCACAGCCTATGTTGAAGACTGTTTCAATATTTTCTTCTTCTACTTCTTTCTCATTATTTTCTTGTGGTGTAGTCTAAGATGATTCCATGATGTCACTCTCTGTGAGGCAGTAAGTTTCAGTCCCAGCATCAATATTGACATAACCATCAAATTTAACAGTTGATGGAAGTTTTAATTCCTTAGCAATTTGTTCCCATACCTCACAGTGATCTTCACAAGCCTCCACCTCTGGCGAAGCACTGTCTTGGAAATCCAAAATTCCCAACTTTCTCCAATAATTGGCAATTGTTCTTGCTTTCACATTCCACCAATCCCCCGCTAACATCTGTATCCCTTGCAGGATGTTGAGTTTGGTTGCAACTTACAATCTAAGGTTGATTAGAATCCACTGAACCAGTCGTATACGAAAGTACATCTTTGCATTATGAATAATTCCCTGATCTAGTGGCTGCAATACAAAAATGCAGTTCGGAGGGAGAAATTCAATATTGATATTTTCCGACCTGCAGTTTACTTTATGAGCAGGGCAATTATCTATCAACAATAGGATTTTTCTTTTCTGTTTTTCAATATCTCTATCCAACTCAAGAAGCCAGTCTGCAAACAGTTCTTCAGTCATCCATGCTTTTTTGTTGGCTGTATATTTAACAGGCAGAGATGCCACACTTTTGGAACATTGGGCTTTGGTATATTCTATGGTAGTAATGTGCTACTACCATGGACTTCAGTATTTCAGTACAAGTGGCATTACAACAAAATAATTCTGTTAATCATCCTTTTGGCTGTTTTCCACTACACACTTTTCTCCCTTTTAAGACACTGTTTTATTTGGCAAAGTATGATAAAAAATGCAGTTTCATTTGCATTGAAAATATCTTCATTATCGTACTTTTCATTTACAGGTTTCAGATGATGTTCCTTCCACTGTTGGGCAACGTTCATATCAGCATCTTCAGCTTCCCCAACAACAGTCGCCCACTTGTCTACTGCCTCTTCCACTTAATTAAACTCCCCTAAATGAATCTTCCTTCAATTGGGGGATATCTCCGATTGTTCATACATTTTTAGAAGTTTTTTCTGCTTTTTAAAATTGTTGAAACTGAAATTGTCTTCATGTCATATGCACATGCTACATCCACCTGCTTCATTCCACTATGTATATTTTTTATTATCTACACTTTCTGTTCTATTGTCAACTGTCTCCTTTTCTTACTTTCCATTGTAACCAAATCGGGTCATAATTTTTACGAATAGCACTACTAACCACTTAGAAAACTGAAACCACCACAACACATGAATTTGCCATTAGAGCGTTTGTTTACTATTACCAAGACATGAAATGAATTTTCCAAAGATCATAATAGTATTCGAAATTGAAAAAGTTGAGATTCCCCATCACCTGATCCAGAAATAACGACTACTGCTTCTATCTGCAGTGATTACAGTAAACTAGGTCTTGGTCTTCACGAATTCAATTGCTGTGTAGAATCAATATGTTATTCAATGCATGTTGTGAACAATGGACATAACCATAAAGGAAATGTCAAGAAACACACGTTCCAGAAATTCTGGGGACAACTGCAGATTCAAAAGGAATGATAATATTTTTTCACAGAGTCCATACATTTTTACTACACACTACTGAAATACGTCTAAGTAAAAAGTTTGTAAAAGTGAAATGCATGCAATACTGAACCACTGTAATACTGTCCACTATACAGAAATTCCACTGTAACAAATAATTGGGTTCAAAGCAATGTGTAATGTGATTCCAATGTTATTTGTTTGAACAATCTAGACAAAATTTAACATAACATGTACACAAACAGAAAATTACAGTGAATGTCAATGCAATTTTTTTGCAAATCTTACAGTAATAAATCTATTAAATACCAAATTCCCTGGCTTTTCTTGAATGTAGGTTGCATCAGTGAAAAGTTACCAAGTTGAGTTTGAAAATATAAATTCAGGACAATCTTTGGAAAACACAATTCAGAAAAATATTGGCAATATTACAAATTAAATATAAACTAAAAAATTGATACAATATAAATCTGTCCTGGTCAAGTAAAGAAAATTTGGAATATAGATTTGAACCACACAAGATGTTCCAAACTCAAAGAAATTGCCCTCTTTGCATTAATATATCATCCCTGAGAAATCTAATTGGACAACACATTCAACACACAAATTAATTTCTACAAAATGATTCTACAAGTTATGATTCAGAATTAATGTTATCAATTAAATGACATACACAAATAACTCACCTCTTTAATACGTAGCATCTTCAATTCAATTTTCCTAATTTCTGCTTGTTTACGTTTACGCTCTAAGAAAAGTTCTTGTCTTTCTCGTTTTAGTTCTTCTTTCTCTCGTTTGGCATTCTCTTCAAGCTTGCGCTCCACTTTTGCTCTTTTCTCTTCCTACATAAGAAATGAACACAAGTAATTTGAAAACAATAGTTTCAGATATGATAATTATGAAGGTAGGAACATGCTGCTGCCCTTTTCATTTCTCTAACCTTTCATTTTATATTTTCTAACTTCATTAACAACTGATTATATCTTTCAGACAATAACAACACAGGCCAATGACAAAAAACTTTTTGTTTGTGTTCACCTAATTCTTATTGTTTTAAGTGTGCTTATTCGAAAAATAACATTAAAAATGCCATATCACCCACCATTTGTTCACATTTTAACATTTTCTCTGCACAGGGCGACGAAAATGTTGTATACGTTTAAAATACGCTGGTAAAATTTTTGTACATTGTGTTCCCTTCCACTACAGAGCATCGATAGGCATGAAGCTTTCACAGTCAGAGTTGCATTTGACAAGCAGTACCATTTTGTTTTATTCGAGGTGCACATGTTTTCATTGTTACTATCAAGATAAAGTTTAGCATTTAGTGCTCAGCCAGTGGCTAGTCGTGGTTGTAAGAACAGTCCTGACATTTCGTATTATATTTCTGGCAAATTTGTGATTAAAAAGCATCAACGAAACATTACAGACTGTTAAAGTTGTGTATTTTTCATATTTCAGAATTAAACCTGGTGAACAAGACAAATCTTGGGTGCTACATATGGTTCATTATATTTGTATAGACAACCTTAGAAAATGGTCGAAAAAGGAAAAAGAATCCTTTAGATGATTGCTACTTCTGCTGCATTGATGTTTCTCCAAAAACACAAAAGTAATTCAGTATCCTAACCTACCATCTGCAATTCGGCCAATAAGCCATAGCCCGGATCTGCCTGTTCCTGAACCACCAGTGGCTATTGCAACTGTTAATCTGGATAATACGATTATGTCAAGTGATGAATCTCACAGTGATAAAGATGAACCAGCTGATGATGAGTTTGTGTTCCGTAAACAGTGTGGAACGTCAGTTGTTTACTCAAACTGAGCTAAATGATTTGGTCAGAGATTTGGGATTAACAAAGGATAAAACTGAACTGCTTAGCTCTAGACTTAAGGAAAGGAACTTGTTAGCAACTGGAACTGGCTGGTCAAGACGCGGATTCAGCACACAAAAAACTATAAAAATCAGCTATCAAGATTTCAAAAGTTTTATGAAACCTTTTTTTTTGTTGGCCTGTGTAATTAGCAGAAAATGCAAGCCTTGAATACCTCACTTACATTACAAACAAACAACATTCATATGAATATGCATGTGTACTTTCATACACACACATGAAAAAATCTCAAAGTTGAGTAAATATTAACTATATGAGAATAATTTTAAAAAATTATATTGCGTAAGTTTTGAAAAATTAAATGGAGCTGTTTTAGATAAAATCTTGTTTTTAATGCCATCTATATATCACTCAAAATTACAAGAAAACTACCAATATTTTAATAAAATGTACACAAGACAAAGAGACATCATCACATTTTGTAAAATATTGTTACTTTTGCTTAGGCTTCTTGACATTATTTACGTACCTTCTCTCGCATTCTTGTTTCTTCTTGGCGAAATTTTTGTAATGTGCCTAACAATGCTCCAAACATGCGTCGATTTCTGAAAAGGAATTCATTTTCATAATCATTTTAGGATAAAGCATTTTGTACAGAAGACTAGTACCCAAAAAGGATTTGAATTTTCTTTTATTGAAATGGATCTTTGGTACTAAATAATCATTCTATACAGAATCTTCCCTCTTTATAACATCCTAAGATGATATGACAGTTCAGTACAATTTATAAGATGCCATTAACACAACACCATGAACTTATGGAAAAGTAATTACTCTTCAAGGTTGCATCAAACCATTTTTAGAAGAAAAATAGATGAACAAACCATCTAAAACACATATTGCGCTATTCCATTGTAAAATAAATTGGAAATAGGAGTGTCAACACCTAGATCAGTCACAAATGGAATCCCAGAAGGTACAGTGTGGAATTTCCAATCCTATTAATTGATCCAGTTCATCATAAGTAATCTCGGATATGGTCTGTCAAACATCGGTAAAGCTAGCACCCCCACTTTCAAAAAACTGAAAAATTTTTGCACCATAATTTTGGGCTAATTTCAGCCCCCATTCAAAAATTTTGGGCTACCTCCCAACACCCCGAAATTAAAATTTCAAATGGAGGCTGGTAAAGCTAGCACCCCCACTTACTCAAAATTCAAAAATTTTTGTACGCTCGAAACAAGTGAATTTTGGGCTCCTAAGCGCCACTTTTCGAAATTCCAAAACTCACCCCTAAATAAGAAAACAAAAAACCAAAACCACCCCAAATTCTCAAAACTCAAACATTCTTGCGCCATAGTTTGGGCTAATTTTGGGCTCTTCAGTGACACCAAAAACATTATTTTTGATACCCTAAAACCTCCAATTTAAGATTACAAAATAGGGGGAGGTTAAGTTACTACCCCGACTTACTCAAAATTCAAAATTTTTTGCATGATCTAAACAATTGAATTCTGGTTTTTCTATGGGCCACTACTCAACATTTTGAAACTCACCCCTAACTGCGAGAGAGAGAAAGAGAGAGAAATAAGAACCATCCGAATATTTCATAACTAAAAAAATCATGCGCTGTAATTTGGTGTGTTTAATGACACCGAAATCATTTTTTTCACCCACATTACGAGTACAAACACCCAAATTCAACTTAGCAAAACAGGGGATTGAAAAGCTCCACATGCTAAGAACTAGAAGATCAGACGAAATCACACACACACACATGATATTACAGTTCAAAGAAATTAGAGCCACAATTCCATCCATTATAAGCAATTGCAAAATTTTAGTTAATGAAAGATTTAATATAGATAATTTATCACATATTTTTTTCATTCAATATTTAAATTGTTATAAAACCCAAACTACAAGACTTTCTCTTCCAGGAATCGAATAATCCCTAAATTACATACACGTAAGTTCCACAAACCCCAAAACATGCATACGATATTACAAACTTTCGAGTACTTTTCCATTGTTCAGAAATAAACACAAAAATAATGAACGTATACGAAAAAGACATTTTTTGACAATTATCCACATAATTCTGAATTACAGGCGTTACTCAAATAATTTTGGGCTAGTACAGTATTGATTAAAAAAATTAAAATTAATAAAAATAATCCCACAATTTATCAAATCTTTTTTCTTCCTTTGTAATAAAACCTAAATTACACGACGTTCTATTCCAGTAATCAAATATTTTCTAAACCACATACAATAGAGTTCGAAAATGCTCAAAAATAATTTTGAGCTTCTCTCCTTTCCTTCCCAAAAACTCGATGATTCTCGTGCCTACAATATTTCGACCTTATGAGTTATTTCACATAACCTAGGAATAAACTGATAAATAATGAACGTATACGAACAAGACATTTTTTCACAATTGTCTGCCCAAACTCTTTCCATTCACCATTTTTTACAATGTTATAAAACCTAAATTACACGACATTCTCCTCCAGTAATTAAATATTGTATAAAACACATACAAGAGAGTTAGACAATGTTCAAAAATAATTTTAAGCTTCTGTACTTTCTTTCCAAAAAATCAAAATCTTGTGCCTACGATATTTCGACCTTATGAGTTTTTTCACATTACCCAATAATAAATAGAAAAATAATGAATGTATTCGAACAAGACATTTTTCCACAATTGTCTGCATAATGGTTAATGAAACGAGACACTCAAATAATTTTGGGTTAGTCTAGTACATATTAAAAAAATTAGAAACTATTAAAAGTTATCCCAAACTTTTTCCGATCGCTTTTTTTTACATTGTTATAAAACCTTAACTACACATTCTCTTCCAGTAATTAAATATTGCCTAAAACACATACAAGGGAGTTCGACAATGTTCAAAAATAATTTTGGGCTTCTCTCCTTTCTTTCCAAAAAATTGATAATTCTCGTACCTACGATATTTCGACCTTATGAGTTATTTCACATAACCCAGTAATAAACTGAAAAATAATGAATGTATACAAACAAGACATTTTTTGACAATTGTCCACATAACAATTAATGAACCGAGACACTCAAATAATTTTGGGTTATTCTAGTACGTATACAAAAAATTTAAACTAATAAAAGTTAGCCCAAACTCATTCTGTTCAACATTTTTACATTGTTATAGAACCTAAACCTAAACTACACGACATTCTCTTCCAATAATTAAACATTGTCTAAAACACATACAAGGGAGATTGACAATGTTCAAAAATAATTTTGGGCTTCTCTCCTTTCTTTCCAAAAAAGCTATAAATCTCGTGCCTACGATATTTCAACCCTATGAGTTATTTCACATAATCCAGTAATAAACTGAAAAATAATGAACGTATACAAACAAGACATTATTTGACAATAGTCCATATAACGATTAATGAAACGAGACACTCAAATACTTTTTCTTATTTAGGGGTGAGTTTTGGAATTTCGAAAAGTGGCACACAGGAGCCCAAAATTCACTGATTCAGACCGTACACCGGTGAATTTTGGGGAAGTGGGGGTGCTAGGTTTACCAAACCTTATTTTAAAACCTTCATTTCGGGGGGTAGTGGGGTACAAAAAAATAATGTTTTTGGTATCCCTGAAGAGCCCAAAACTATGGCGCAAGAATTTTTGAGTTTTAAGAATTTGGGGTGGTTTTTGGTTTTCTTTTTTAGGGATAGTTTCGGAATTTCGAAAAGTGGCACACGGGAGCCCAATATTCACTGATTCAGACCGTACAAAAATATTGAATTTTGAGGAAGTGGGGGTGCTAGGTTTACCAAACCTTATTTTGAAACCTTCATTTCGGGGGGTAGTGGGGTACAAAAAAATAATGTTTTTGGTATCCCTGAAGAGCCCAAAATTAGCCCAAAACTATGGCACAAGAATTTTTGAGTTTTGAGAATTTGCATTTTTATACAAGCAGTGTTTTGATTTTGCTATTTCTGACAAATGTGAAAAATGATACACACCAGCAATGTTCACATGTTATTTGTCTGATCTACAGAAATATGTCTTGTGCAAATTTAAGCAAATTTTACCATTTCCTGAGAAAGTATTAATTTTGTATGAAAATCATAATAAATACATTGTTTCATATCAGTTACAAAAACAAAATTTTCAGAATAAGGAAGACTCGTAAAAAAAACTCAAAACAGACTAATATAGAATGACAACAAGCCCACCGAATACGATTCTTTTTCTTTCTTAAAAATTGCATTGGTTTACTATACCCTTACAACTGGTTTAGGTAGAATGACACATATCACTGTGCACTTCAAACTAAAAAGAGACATGCACAGTTATGGCCTTCCATAATGTTCTATGAGATGGTGAAATTTCACATGAATCTGAGAATTCAGCATAGTGAATGTTGGGTGTCAGAGAGCGATTTCAAAAGTTTCCACAATGCTTAAAAGTACAGAGTGATCAGTATAAAACGCAAACCATAGCAGGCAGAATGCACTGGTAACCATGTTTGAGCGGGTCGGATAGTGGCTGGTGGTTTCAGGCAGGTAAACGGTCAGGAAGTACACTTAATCCCCCCTCCCACTAACACCACCCTGAGGAGGAGAGCAGGTGACCGCCGAGTTCAAAGAGAAAGGCACACGGCTGCTTGTTTGGCGTCGATGGAAAATTGAATTGTCAAGAACAACGATTCCTTCGTATATTGTTTAAAAATGAAATAAACTTGCCACGTAAAATATACATCGAGGTAAATTTAATAGTAAACTTCTCTTGTTTTAGTTTCATAGCAAGATACATACACTCCAGAAATATATATGTTTTATACTTTTCTGTTTTAAATAAATACTAGTGAGAACCCGTCAAAATTTGACGCTGAGATCTGAGATAAATGTAAAATACTGTACCCAGACTAATGTTCACAATATATTGCTTTGTATGGATCTTGAGGGTATAACGAAGATATTCTGTGATGAGTTCCCAAAATTTTGAACACGTATGGCCCATGACCAGATGGCAATGCAATATCGGCACAAAAGGTATAGCACTATTATACTGGAGATAACTGATACTATACTATACACTATTATTTCTAAAGTTTTTTGATGTGTCATCATCTATAAACAACTGTTTGATTTCTTCTGGCATATTGCTCGTAGGTATGCTTATTTCCCCATTTAAGCAACACATAGTAAATCGTTTGCAGAATTTCTCTCACATGGAAAGTACAAAGCAGAACAAAACTGACATTTCATAGACAATGACCCAATAGAAAACGAAATGATCTCACTATCACGACACCTACGCTGACTTTCTCTTTCCTTGCGTTCAGTTAAGTACGTTTGCGTCTTTTGGGGCGAGTGGACAACGATTCGGAATTCAACATAACCTGTAGACAACTTCACTTAAGTATTACAACCGAGCAAAACCCACTGTGCGAATGTTCTCTACAAAATACACCACAGAAGCAAATTCATGGAAACTGTCAACACCACAATGCAATTATTACACTGAAACAAAACCTTGACGAATTGTAAACAAATCTCAACAATCAAAACAAAACATCAAGCAGCGTGGACTCAAATCTATGGACTCATGTATATCGATTTTGAAACTGCCACCCTTTGAAAAAAAAAAAAAATTGACTATTGATAAGCGTACTATTAAAGAATGATTTAATTAATTAATTACACCGTACAATTACAATTACACCGTAAATGTTGGTGAATCAACACAAACAATATCTGATAACACATCTAGGGATCATATTCTTTCATTTAAAAGAAAAAATACAACAATCGGTTCAGTAGAAGCTCTAAACGAAGCCATGGCAGAATACCTTTGGTCTCTCTACTGTTTCCTATGGATTCTCGGTACACCAGCGACAATTTTTAGCACAGCTTGTTCAATAGGATGTGAAATAAGCAGATTTGCATGGTCCCCACTACTATAATATCCACAAAATCTGGTGGCTATTAAAATTGCCGTGAATTTCAAATTGGCAAGATAGGTGTAAGAGCATGATTCATGGCTCAAGCCTTTTGATTTGAATTGATCAGGAATTCAAATACACAAATTTATAACCTGCATCACACACCTTTCATAACTTCTCTGATCAGAACTCTGAGCAGCCATGGCTTCTTGTCGGGACGGGGGTTCTTTGGGGGTCGCGATAACACGTGAAGATACTGCAGGCTGTAAGATTAAGAAAAAACAAATCTTTAAGATATTTTATCAACAACGTAGAGTTACTAAGTATAAACTAAGTAACTATATACTAAGTAAAATCAATAAGATACAAATGTTGTGTTTTTTCAGCATTCAAAATGGGGGGATCTACACAGGACTCACAAATTGCCAAAATTGATAACAGGTATAAAAAAAGGACTAAGTATCTCTTCTTACACAAAAATTCTATGATACATTGTCAAAAATATTGAACTACATAAAAAATACAAATCAGAGCAATAATAAAGCAAAATCCAAAGGCTTAATATGGTAATTACAAACTCAATGTGTATTCACAATTCTTAATTACAAATGATCTTTCCAAACTAAATTTTAAACAATATCCTTGGGCCAAGTAATGTAATAAATAAAAATTCAATCACTAAAATAAATTTTTACTTGTGCAAAACTGACATGCCGTTTTCTTATTTCAAAACAGTATTCTTGACAAAATATCCTTAAAATTTATTTAAATTATATTTTTAAATTTTAATTTACAACACATTAAATTACATTTGGCACCCATATTTGAAAAATAATAAAGATAAATATACTTCTTCCTCACTACTTCAGAAAAAATATTTCTCTGATGTGATCCCAATTATTTCAGGTGAGATAATGTCACAAGTCAATTAGAAAATGGTTTTAAGCACTTTAGTTTTAAATTGATGGTCATCAACCTACTCCTTTATAAGAATTTCTATTCACACATTTAAAAAATTACAAAGTTTATGGAAATGAATTACACATTGTTTCCATTACAAATTAATGAATACCTTATTCGGAAGCTCATCTTCCACATCACTGTCGCCTCCTCTCTTCGGAACTGGTGGGCCTGATAACCTGAAGAACAAAAGACCTCATTTACATAACACTAGTTAGTATATTTAAAAATGAATTCCATTGTCAGTACACAAATCACACCTGCTAAAAACTGTACGTGTATCTCCAGGCCTCTTCTTCGCAGCAGGAGGTTCCTCCTCTTCTGGTCGCGCCCCCGGTCGCCCTCTGACAGAAGAACATGAAAAATTATTTTTCACATTAACATTGAACACGTAATAATTACCTAATAGTGATACCATACCTCATGAGGGGAAAACCTCGCCCCCGTCCACGAAATTCCTCCGGGGCATTTGCTGGTCTCTTCATCCCTGGCCTGAAAACAATTATATTAAATGAGTTCTATTCTCACTCACTCTTACAGAAGGTTAATTTTAAGATTCCAAATTTTCAGAAGTACTTCGGGTAACACTTTATAAAATGACAACACGTTTAATAATTGAGACATAACCTCTCGAGTAGCAAGTAAATGAAACGTGTGGATCAATATATCATTACTGTTATCCTTAAAGGTATCCGATAATTGGTTTCAGATTCAATTGATTTTAATATCAACTAACCGCAACTGCACGTCACTTGGATCACGGCCTGTGAGTTTTTTTATGTGTTCGTCCATGGCTTTAAGATTATCCCTAGCTTTTTCGAGTTCATCTTGAAGTGCTCCAAATGACTTCATTATTTCTGTTGTCATTGCCTCACGAAATGAGCAACACACAAAAGTACAATCACCACCTCCTTAATGTAATTGAAATCAACTTCACACAAAAATTACACAACGCAATTATTTGCCCGGCAAACTTCGCTTTCAGGAATGGCGACGAGTATCCGCGCAGGGTCACCACCAGTTGGTTCATGAATCTCTACAGATGAGTTAATACCAACATAACAAATTTGCAGAGTAAATCAATAGCAAGATTTCAGTTTCCAGGACGATGTTTTGTATTCATCATTTACTTCCACTTGAAATCGCAGTCGATAAAAGATTTCAGATTCAAAACTAATCTATTGGGCATTAAAGAACCAATGTTTATTGTAAAAAAAAATTATAGGACTGGTTTAATTGTATTCTTCTAGTTCAATTGTATTCTTTTTCTTCTTTTTCTACTTCTATTTCTTCCTTTTTCTTCTTTTTTCTTTCTCCGTGTTCTTCTCCTTTGTTCTTCTTTTTCTTTTTTTCTTTTTCTTTCTTCTTTTTTCCTTTTCTGCTCTTTTTCTTCTTGTTACTTTCTCGCTATAGTCATAGACTACATCTTTACTCTATGCTATCGTTTACGCAGTAGAGAGAAAGTTACGTAATGCTGCGGGGGAAAACGACAGAAAAACCCTTATTCAGGGCCGTGGTACCGAAAAAGTGGATGAATCCAGTTGCTAAATTTAGGGAGGAAATCCTGTAATACGTAGTGTAGCCAGAATTCATGTTTTGCGGGTTCTTGATACCGAAAACTCTAATGACGACAAAACATGTTTGTCCGTCTGTGAACAACGCTAGCGGCTAAACCGTTCAGCCGATTTTCTCCAAAATTGCTATCCCCAATCAATCTGGCTCATGTCGCGGCCCCTCGAACCGATATTTTAATTTCGGGGGTACTTTACATGAAACCCCTGGGACATTCTCTATCTTTTCAAACAACGGCTCCATCGTTTTTGATTGAATTTTGTTAGTTGGATTGTGTGCAGGACGTTTAAAAATATTCAAAAAAATTTCGGCGTTTTTCTACAACTACAATTATGAAGATAGTGATTTCTTCCCTCAATAATATCTGTTCCTTAAAGATAGATCTTGATATAAGGTCATGTACAATTTTTCGAAAACTTGAGAATTTTCGCGTAATTTTGCATGAAATATAGGCCATTTTTAATATTGTTTAAACAATTTTATCTCGAAAACGGCTTAATATTTTTTTATTAAATTCTGTTGTTGTGTGTAAGATGGACGTGTTAAGGCTAAATGTACCGACACTAGTTCAATTTGTCGCCACCACGTGGCAGCACCAAAATAAGCAAAATTTACTAGACCGATAACGTCTTAACAAATTGTCCGATTTTCGATCTGTAAACGGCGTTGGACTCCTTTTTAAAATAGAATTCACGCTACGATGCCGTTTTTTCAAAAAATATTTCCAAAAAAAATTTTTAAATGATTTCTCATAGTTCCGGGAAGAAATTAAAAAATGTGGGCTTATAGCGCGATGACGACGTGCTTCCTGAATCCAACGCCGTGTCAATCATGCAAATCGGTTGAATAGGAGCGGCGTAAAGTGAAATTTCGAAAAAAAAACCTGATCCCCTTCCCCTTCCCGCTCCCCTTGCTTCACCCCACCCCTTCTGGGCCCTCCCTCGACGCGGCCGAACGGCCAAACCCGGCGGCCAGCGGCGCGGGAGGCCGAACTTTCAGACAGGCAAGCTGGGCAGTCAGTTTAAGCTTTCGTCCCATTCAGTCTCAATATATTTTTCTCTACTTATAAAACTAGTGATGCTGTAACACAACCAAACGGTCCCATATCATCTGTAATAGTCGTATAAAACTATATATCTTGTTCACATATTTCCGTCTTCATACCATCAAAAAGTTATTTGAGGCACTACTCAAAATATCAATTCCGATTTGGAAACTGATTTCAAAAAGAAAATTGAACTAATTGGGTAGATATCACCAATATTCCATGGCCTAACATCTTATTTTACATACATTTTACTTCTAAGATCTTCCGTTATCATTCCACTACCAGAAAGAATGAGCCGAAATTACGCACGAGCTCTTTTATCCTGCGACTCGATTTTTGATCTCAAAACGGCGTTTGTCTCCTTGATAGACTTCACCTGATAAATCTGTTTTCCCAAGTAAAATTTTAAAATTGTTTTCGTACTTTCGGACAAAATTGAAGAAGTGGTAAAATAGCGCGCAGGCGAGATGCATCCTGAATCCAACACTGTAACAAACATTAAAATCTAATATTAAGAATCGTGACATGTCCCAGCTTATTTAGTAAGTTATATTGATATAAAATGATTCTGTTATATTTGTATAAACTTGAAGATTGGAATAAGTAATTCCCGGTGCATCATTTTGATACAAACTACGTAAATGATAACATAAAAGGATGTAGTGTAAATCATTGTATTGTGACATATATATGTATTTTTTAATGCATTAAATTGTCATGAAAGCAATACAACTTTAACCCTTAGACAGGAACACCACACTAGAAGAGGAATATCCGTCTATGAGGGGAATAAATTATGTTTTGTTATACAGTTCGGCAACTTTTACATTTCTACATGAAGATACCATTTTTCTAAACATCGTACACGCTTATCAGTAACATTTAATCGGGTAGCAATTCAATTTATAAGATTTATATACTACTAGTAAAACGTAGCATACCAGTCACTGATAAACCTCATTTTAGGGAATCAGAATGCAAACGTATTAAATCGGCGATCTTCATCTAGGTGTCGAGAATAGGGATGCAACATTGATGTTGATATTTTCAAAACATAGATTTTGTATAGACACATGAACATATTTCGTAAAAAAATGAAACATTTATAAAACCTGATGTTTATTATCGATGTGCTTGATGAGTTGTTGTGAATGAAAAGAACCAATAATCACAATTTTATAAAAAAGTTAAAATATGAAATAATATTGCATTATACCACTGTCAATACATGTGTTCGAATAAAGCGAGACTATCTTCAGCCCAAGAAATGACCCAATTTTTCTGGCATTTCCTACGTATGTCCTACCGTACGCAGAGAGGCGGCCAACGCAAGCACTCTCGGTGTAAGGTCTCTCGCCCACCTTTCTGTACCCATTTGAGGAAGTTGTGACTCCATAAGATGACCCTGGGCGATAGTTTTCAGGCTTAGTTTCACTGTTATTCTTTTTACTTTCTTTTGCCGTTTTGTCTAAATCGTAATTATAAATTAACAATCACGGCCACTGTCAAAACAAATTATCTTCCGCACGAACTTGATCGATGTTTCTAAACCAGGTTTTTGAAAGATGTTTTAATTTTGAACATTGATATTTGCATTTGTATTACTTGAGCATCATTCCTTCGCTTTTCTTGCTATCCGAAACTGGGAGGGGACGCGCCGATAATTCAGCGAGTTCTTCCTTAATAATGGCAGAATGTACGCATAAAAGACGGGTATCAAACACACTGATCATTGCGATGATGTCTATTTGTCGGCTCCAATCCCGGTCAAGCAGCGGCTGTGAGCATCTCTTCTTTCATCTGCAGGTCCCAATTCTTCGCGGGTCTGAACGCGCAGAGAAATAGTACTAGAACATAGATCGCAAGCCATCCCTTGTTAGACCTATCTCGATATACACAGCAATAGGATGCTAGCAATTTGTTCATTGCTCACTCGGACTCGAACTGCCTTTTTCCTTTTGTTTGTGATATTGTGTATTAGTTATTCAATTGTGCCACTTACACCCTTTTCTTCCGCTTCATTCTATTATTCCAAGCATAATATCCTTTTCTAGAGATTTTGTTCGACTCATAGTATGTCCAAAACATTTTATTTTCCATTTTTTGGCTTTGACTTTTAGAGAAAGTTCTGTTTTCTTTTCAAAATTTCGGAATTTATCTTCTTGCCCTCCCATTGTACGTTTAATATTTTCTTCCGTGTCCATACTTTAAAAGCATCTTCCTTTTTTCGGCCTATCTCAATGTTCAGCTTTTACACCCACACAACAGGATTAGAAATGTCATTTTCTCGATTATTTGGATTTTGGTCTTACGCAAGGCTTGATTTCTGACGGAACACGACGGAACGGCGTTCCTGTATCTCGCTGATAATTATTACATTATATTATAAATATATAATTATTTCTATTAAATTAATAAATCATTTTGAGCCCGTTCCGGGACCTAAAATTTTAGAAATCAATCACTTGATATGCCTGCATATTTTATGAATTTGTGTAATTTTCTTTCCGCTGCTTTTTCTAAAATTATTCCTCTCTTTAGTTTTTCTGTACAGTATCCAGAATTTGTTATTGTAATTCATAAGTATTTAACTTCACCTGCCATGTATATCACTTCTCCGTTGATGTTCAGGCTTCCTTTTTTACCAGTTGACATAAATGTTGTTTTCTTTAAATGTAAGTTCATAGAATATTTAAATTTTATATTAATAATATATTTAGCTATCATTATTACATAATTCAGAATTAAGTACAAATAAAACATCTGCATAATTTTCATGACATAACATTTTTGCGTTTTCTCGAAAAGAAGTAAAGTGGACATGTCACGTTTTGAATGTTTGCTGCTCATTTCGCGCTCCTTTCTATCCAAGCCCTGCGCCGCCAGGGCACGCGCTCAATTGTAGTCACCCTTCTGAGCTGGAAGCAGGGTCGCACCTCTGGCACACTGCTGTTCTGATAGCGTGACTTTTCTGACCTCTGCAGACATCTCGCCGCGTTCTTCGGCGGGCTGCGTGCTACACTAGGGCAATTCGATATGCCCAAGCGTAGGAAGAGGGCGGTGAGCAGTTTTCAGTGGGCGAGAACATTGTGCAGTGACGAAGTGGAGATTATATTTACTATACAAGAATTAGTGGAATCATTCGCGTTTCGTTAATTATTAGTAACCGAGTATTATACATGAACAAAATAGTAATTCAAACAATAAATAACAATTATAAAAGTATATTAGTTTAATAAACATTTTGTGAGATATTATTAACTAAAATAACTTATTTAGTCGACATTTATGGATGGTAAGCTATTGTTTTTCATTGAAAATACAGGTATAATACCCTTATAACTAGAGGCCGGAAGTTTGGCAAAATGCCTTTTTGTTATTATTACGATTTTAACACTTTTAACAATAGGAGTCACTTATATGTTCTTATGGAATCATTTTAGAAGATTTTCATTTTGCCTTTTTTTGCCTATTTAAGCTTCTGATGCCTATTTCAGGTATTTTTGCCTTTTTTTGCCTTTTTCGTCATTTTTTGCTTTTTGCGTATTTTTTTTCTCTTTTTACCCTGGCACCGATTTCTATAGTATTGGAAGCCATGTGTTATATCGTTTTCTATCGGTCTGCAAGCCAGAACAATACGTGGTCATCGTCGTATTTTGTCTTTCTCTGCAAGCGGAGGCATGGTATCAAAAAGGAAGTGTTGAACTCGGGCTCTAGGGTCAGGAAGTGTTAAAAGCCGCTGTGAGAAAGCGAGACGATACCCGCTAGGAACCTTCGATTTCTATCACTGACACCCACAGGCTTCCTTTTGCCACGAGTGATCCATCCCACACTACTAAAGCAGAGCGCCTTGGAGGTCCTACATGACATGCGATACGGCCCGGCTCAATGGCGATTACACGAGTTCGAAGAACGAAAGTAATATCAGTGTTTTCACTGGTGCCATTTGAAGATTCAAAAGAGAATATTTCAGTTCGCTCTGTTACTTCGTAGGAATAACATTGTGTTAAAAAACATCGTATTAATAATGCCGAAATTGAACGTGCCGTTAAGTAGTAAGTTGCATCGCTATGTGCGTGAATTTGGCGATGTATTTTCCACCGATAGTGCTATTCTGTTTTGCAAATTGTGCGAGTAAGCTGTCAACCATGAAAAGAAGTACTTCATTTCTCAGCATATGGCAACAACAAGATATAAATCTGCAATCGCGAAGAAGAGTGGAAAAAAGGAACAACAGTTAATTTCGGCGGTGGACGCAACATCCAGTAGACAGTCCCAGTTTTCTCTCGATCTGTGCAAGGCATTCATGGACGCTGGTATTCCTTTTTGGAAATTGGAAAACCAGACGTTTAGACACTTTTTAGAAAAATATACGAAAGAAATGGTACCATCAGAATCTACGTTAAGGAAAACCTATCTGACCATCTGCTATGAAGAAACTTTAAATAGAATTCGTGAAGCAATTGGTGATAAAAACATTTGGATTTCCATTGATGAAACTACGGACGCTACAGGACGCTATCTAGGTAATGTCGTCATTGGAACTATGGAACCGACTTACTGTGAGTTCTCAACTTTTCTTCTTACATCTGAAGAATTGGAGAAAGCGAATGGTACAACAATTGCTGAATTATTTACAAATTCCTTACTACTTCTGTGACCTGAAGGCATTACGCCATGATAATGTTCTACTTTTCATCACTGACGCTGCCCCGTACATGAAGAAGGCAGCCAGAGCACTGAAAGTACTCTTCCCGAATATGCTTTAGGTGACGTGTTTAATCCATGGACTTCACAGGATTGCTGAAGAGATAAGATCTTTGCATCCTACGGTAGACAAGTTGATTTCGAATACTAAAAAAAGTGTTCTTAAAATCTCCTTCCCGTACCCGGATTTTCAGACAAGAAGCGCCAGGATTAGCCCTTCCTCTACAGCCGATATTGACTAGATGGGGAACCTGGATATCCGCTGCTGAATATTACGCAAATCATCTAGACGTATTTAAGGTTCCGTATTTTAATCCGCGACATATTTAAGGTTCTACCAGAAAATGAAGCTGCATCAGTTCGTGAAGTGAGGAAGCTTTTGAGTAATGCAAAACTGAACAGTGAACTTGCGTTTATCCTCGCACATTATGGAAAGTTGCCTCAAATAATTGCAAATCTGGAAAAAAGGGGCGAAAACCTTGTGTCAGCCATGAAAGACTTTCAAGAAACATTAGAGGGTTTAATGCAGGTGCCTGGAGAAAAAGGTTTAGCTGTAGCACAAAAGTGCAAAAGTGTCGTTAGCGCGAATGAGGATTTGGAAAAACTGAAAACAATTTGTAGTGTTCTGAGCGGTGTACTTGGAGTTGATATTGATATGACTCCAAATTCAATAGCCTGCTTTATTAATGCTCCCATTTCTTCGGTTGAAGTTGAAAGGTCATTTTCGGCTGTGAAGAATATTCTTTCGGACAGACGGTTAAGTTTAAATGTAGAAAATCTGAAGAAATATTTAATAGTAATGTGCAACCAAGAAAACAAAGATCAAGTTTCCATGTAAATGTTTATGTATGATTCAGTATTAATATAAAAACTTATTCATTTGAATCATAACAAAATTCTTTTCACTTCATTTCCTCTTCTATTATCATTTGTTAGATTTTACATGATTTTCTGTACCCTGCCATAGCTAGAATAAATGCCTTTTTAGTGCCTATTTTCGTAAAAATAAATGCCTTTTTGCCTGCCTATTTCAGCCGAAATAAATGCCTGAACTTCCGGGCTCTACTTATAACCTTTATGGACGTCCATACCGTTATAGACGTCCTATAGAGGTATTTTACCGGTACAAAAAAACATAGGTATTTGAAAAAGGTATGTAAAATACCGGTATTTAATACCTTTTCGGTCCCTGCCTATTCCTCATTGCCAGTTTACACTCCCTGGTCATATTTCGAATGACCCGGAACATTTCTTTAGGTCTCCTTTTGTTGTTATGTTCTTCCACTTCTTTGCATTTTTCTTTTTTTATTTATTTATTTAACGTAAAAAACTTAAAAACTGCGTATGACGTGCTATATTTCTTGAAGAAACTTTTGTTTATCTTGTCTTGGTCTACGCTGGAATACCCTGTTGAGTTCTCTGACTTTTATCCTTTGCTCTCTTAGCAGAGAAATATAATACTTGAAAAGAACGAAACATTAGGACTTAATAATAATAATAATAATAATAATAATAATAATAATAATAATAATAATAATAATAATAATAATAATAATAATAATAATAATAATAATAATAATAATAATCACGCGAATGGAGAGGAATCGAAGGTAAAGTGTATATACTCGTACTATATAATCCTTTGAATCTTCACTTCGATGACTGAGTTTCCAAGATTTATAACAATTGTGAGACTCCATCTTTATATTTCACGGTGAAAATCTTGAAATATCTCTACAGGTCTGATTCAGTTTGCCCATTGTGAAACCATGGAGCAGGTTGTTACTCTAGGCACCGGGCCCCAGGCCGCAGGCCGCCGGGTTTGACCGTTCGGCCGCGTCGAGGTTCGGGTGACGCAACTGAGGGGATCAGGTACTTTTTCCGAAATTTCACTTTACGCCGCTCCTATTCATCCGATTTGCATGATTGATACGGCGTTGGATTCAGGAAGCACGTCGTCATCGCGCTATAAGCCCACATTTTTTAATTTCTTCCCGGAACTATGAGAAATCATTTTAATTTTTTTTGGAAATATTTTTTGAAAAAACGGCATCGTAGCGTGAATTCTATTTTAAAAAGGAGTCCAATGCCGTTTACAGATCGAAAATCGGACAATTTGTTCAGACGTTATCGGTCTAGTAAATTTTGCTTATTTTTGTGCTGCCACGTGGTGGCGACAAATGGAACTAGTGTCGGTACATTTAGCCTTAAGCTGTTGCCCTCAGTGAATGTTCATAATGTATATTTTTATAGAACTGAAAGAAAGAAGTTTTTATTACAATTTGAAGATTTATTTTATTTCTAAAAAATTCCCGATTTACTAGCAAGTTATTTTTGGTTTGAAATCCCTACGATTATAGTATGTAGGATCCAAAATACGTAGTATAGTATAATGAGCTAAAAGAAAAGGAAAATGCACTTTAACGAACGATACCAAATCGTTGTCTCCAATGCGTGTAGTATTTGCATTTCTGTCAATCAAGTGTCTACGTAGAAAATGTTGGAACATAGGAGAGCATTAAAATAAAAACAAAAAAAGGCTTTCAAAACAAAAACCAAAAAATACTTTTTCCCTGACAGTACAACTTGTATCTTGATTTGCCGTGTTCATAGTTAAATTGAACTATACTTTTCTATTATTATTATTATTATTATTATTATTATTATTATTATTATTATTATTATTATTATTATTATTATTATTATTATTGGCGAATTCTCCCCAGAAATGGAAGACGTTAAGCAAGTAACTCGATCAATTTTTCTTTGAGTTCTTCTTGTTGATCCAATAGGCTTTCATTCTTTCCGAGAAGGCTCGTTTACGTTCTTCTGACCATTTTGGTCGGTACTGTTTTTGTTTAGGTTGCTCTGATATAACTTCCCATTTGTCTACTTTGTGTCTGAAGGTCTCTTTCTAAAATGTCTGCTGGTCTTATGTTTGCGTTTTTGAGGTCCTTTCGAATTTCATCTAGCCAAGGTGTGGAATTTTTAAGTGATGTTATATAATTTAGTATCCTTTTTGTCAGTCGATTTTCCGGTAGTCTGTTGAGATGACCAAAGAATTTCATTCGCCTTTTCCTAATATCAATTTCTATGTTTGAAAACTGTTCTGTTGTTTTAATTGTTTGCAGCTTGTAACCGTCTTGGGTGTGTCTTGCACCTAGAATTTTCCTAATGATCTTGATCCTTATTATTATTATTATTATTATTATTATTATTATTATTATTATTATTATTATTATTATTATTATTATTATTATTATTATTATTGTGTGAATGTTATTTGGAATTATTTATTGAGAAAACGATGCTATTTATTTGCTTTATTTACTACATTGTACTAAATAACACAATGTTATTTCCAGAAAACATCCTAGCTTATCCTCATTACTGTACATAGTCTCTACGTACAGTACTAATACTATCTTACTTACTCAGACTAACTTACCAGGATGAGAGTATTTGAAATAGGGCTACCAAATCGTAAACAATACACCAAATTATCACTCAGAAACCGTAACATATTACAAAACTGAAATGGACACGATTTAGAATTTTTCTCGTAAGTTAGATGTTAAATGCGGAATTTTTTACTCCGGCCACATAAAAATCAAATTATTTCCAACAAAAAAAACAACTAGAAAATTGAAAAGATTACAACACACGTAAAATTGGACGTAAAGAACATATCTAAAAGGAGAAGACCATGTGAATAATTTTCAGAATGTTGCAAAACATTACTTGTTTCTGGGGTCAAACAAGGTCCCATACAGAGTCTAGGGGTTAAGAGCCATGAATAGAGATGCCGTCCTAGCGATTTAACATTCTGAACAGAAATGCAACAAATTTAAGTTGTCAGACGAAAGGGCAGGCCTTGTGGCCAGAGCCCCTCCGTTTTTGTGTCATTTTTATATATCTGAATGTTAAAGAAAAAATCACTAAAAATCATCAAAAACTACTGGAACGATTTCTCAACATTTCTTTATATGAGCATTTCAAGTCCTCATTATAACCTTCGCTTCGTGATATTCGTTTATGGAATCAAAAGTATATTTGTTGGGAGTTTTATTAAAGTCACCGTGCGAATTTTCGGTGTAATTATACCTTGAAATTATATCGTGGTTGCACAGACAAGTGGAAACGGTCATTAAAACGATAGGTGTATTTTAGAAAGCTAAACGCCCAACTAAATTAATTTCGGTTAGATATTTTCTGGAACAAGTACCCTCTTTTACTTGCAGGGCTGCGCTGTGTCCACTCCGATTAATTCTTCACTTTCGTGAGCATTCCTCTTTTGCCTCTCGAGCAATTTGGTGGAACACCTCTCTTTGCAGAAGCTTCGTGTGTTTTCCTTTGAAAAGTGGATTCACCTAGCAAACAGAGGAGATAAAGCTCGTCTTTTTGTACTTCATGCAAAATTCTCAACATCTGTTCAACCACCGTGAAGGGAAATGTAACATGTCTTTAATGTTTTCATCTACATTTCATCAAAATTAAATTATAACAACCCAATTGGTCAGTACAAAACAGTAAATTTGCTCTGTGTGTTGTTTAGTATTTACAGGATATATTAATAAACACCGAACACTACGTGAATTAAATTTCTGAGCATTGTTTATTCGTTC
The DNA here is from genome assembly GCA_011170035.1 of Teleogryllus occipitalis. Lineage (NCBI taxonomy): Eukaryota > Metazoa > Arthropoda > Insecta > Orthoptera > Gryllidae > Teleogryllus > Teleogryllus occipitalis. The sequence continues at coordinate 49,034 of BLKR01004463.1, read as the reverse complement.
GATACACTCTTGAATTTCCAAACGTTTTCGTGTTAAAGTGTATTTTCTTGAAATTCTCAAAATTGATGATTTTACTTTATGTAAGTAAAATATTGCAACCACTTTCACTACAGGAAAGAAATTACATTCTGAAGATACATAGAGATTAAAGACACTAAATAAACAATGTCCCAAGAAAATTAATTCTGAATGCAAATTTCATTTGCCATGCATGAAAAAACAAAAAGAAACCATTTCATTTATAACAGCATATTAAATTAAATTTTTATACTACTATTGGGTGTACTTTACCCATACTTTTCCTAAGCAAGTTAAAGGATTTCTGCAATTTTATAACAATCTCATTTCGTAATAGCGTTGTGTTTGGATTCCTGGAGCGCTTTTAGAGTACAACAGAACATGCAACTTGAACTCTTAAACTGTTCAATGAATAAAAATAGCAGAAAAAAACTCTTTTCGTCTATGCATCGTTAAATACATTTATGCCGATACGCTGATTTCTGGCTTGTGCGGCGACGCGTGTCCGTGGCCATGGAAGTCACTAGCTGCGCGCTTACGTTGCTCGTTCACTTCTTCCAAAACATACCAAATATACCCAAACTAACCTAGCTAAGACTCTGCCGTAACTCAACGCACAGAACCCGCTTTAAAAATAAATTTCCTTTCCACACATTCCTAAATAAATTCTCAAATCTCGATCCAAAGTACAGATACTGTACAAAGATACTTCTACCACGCTTGTAGTAATGTAAGTTGTATTTTAAGATTATTTGTAAGATTATTGTAAGTTAATTGTAAGTGGATATAAGCAACTATAACAAATATAGAGGATATTAACACTGATATTTGTATTGTTCTATCCAAATGAAAATAAATTTAAAAAACAAAACAAAAAAAACACGATGCTCGTTGGATCTGCACCATTGCCGTTTCTTCGTTTCTATTGCCTCTATATCCAAGACGTCGATTTCACTGTGGTATATCCAAATAAATTATACAGGATCCTAGAGTATAAACTATTCCGAACGGTCGACCGCCAGGGCGTTATCTTCATTCGTGGCTCTTACGTTTAAAAATTTTCTTATTTTAAACAATTTACCATGTTTGCTATACATGCAGTAAGATCTAAGTTGAACATTTAAGCTACTAATTTTACCTACAACCAGCAAAGAATGCAGTAATAGTGGCTCAGAATACAAACGTCTCAGGACTTTCGAAGGTGATCACTTTCTGTCACTTCGTATATGGTGTGATATCTCATTTGAGAGAGTTACACACGTGACACTTCTTGTATCGCGCCCCTCCCCCATCGGTAGCCGCCAAATCATCCTGAACAACAATTGGGTCCAGAAGACTGCTCTATGTGTGAAGTACTAAGGTTGATTTTTGCAACGTATTTTATATAACCCAGAGTTTCCGGACTTGGTTCTCTTTTGTCATGAGGCCTTACTTTCGAACTGTGGCATTTTAAAGTGCTGAAACAGTTACGTGTAGCCGTTTGAGAATCTACATTGCACTTTTACCAGCAAAAATCAGATGACTTTCAGTGATGACATATGGTTAGGGATCATCTAAGGTTGACTGGATCTAACGGCCCCGACTCACTGCTCCCGTGTGCATCGCGTTTCTGCAAGAGACGCTGCCAACTCAAGTGGAGGATGAACCACTTGCTGGGAGTATTCGTATGCGGCTTCAAACCGACGGGATGTCGCCGCAATTGTCTACCTCCCTATGTTTTAGTACATGTGCTAGACGTACGTCGGTCGTGGAATTATTGGCAGTCCAGTTGTTTAGCGGCTACAAGATTGACATGCTATATTTTTTTGTTGGTTACATGAAGTCCATTGTATTTGAAACGCCAATGGTGACGAAGGAAAATCCGGTGGCCGGATTTCAGCTGTAGCCCACTACATCCCACTATTGTTCCTTTTTATAAAGGGATGCATCGAAGCGTGCATCTCTGTTTCTAAGCATGCATCGAGCTTCATGACAGTCGCTTCAAACAACGATTTTTCTTTTTTAAAAGAACTTAGTCCAAAAAGTGTGATTTTGAGATACTGAATTGTTTAGTTCATTTATCAAAATCACTCATAGTCCAAAGGGTTTTTTGGTAAAATAATCATAGTTCTTTAAAATTTTGTTTTCCCTGTGATTGTTTCTCAAGCATAGCTTACCTCAATCTGCAACGAGTGATGTTTGTTTTGTGAATGCGGTTATTCTGCATAACCAATATATTTTTTGTTCTGGAAGTTTGGTGACAGTGAATAACCTGTTCTTGTGGCGTATACGTCCTTTGTGTTGTGAATCTGAGCAAGCAAGGGAGAAAATAATCGCTAAGAAATGGATTCTACGTCAGATGTAGAAAGATCTGAGTGACAAACACGTAAACAAAAAGAGAGGAAAGAGGAAGTAGTAAGAGCAAACTAGGTTACAGGAGAAGCACATTTTAATCACAAAGGAATCTTCAGTTGTCTAAATATTTAGTCACCTGTTCTCAGAGATTTGTATCTAAATTTGTCATCAGTGGCAGATGCTAAAGTGGAAAACTAAAACACTGATGATGTAATAAGAGCAGTGGCGAGAACAATAAATCGGTCAATTTCCCACATTGATTAAGTGAATTAACATTTTGCATTATTCCTTCAAATATTGTAATATTACTGCCCAAACAATTAATTTTGATATACAAATCTTACAAGCTTTTGAAAAAAACACCATAGTTCATACACATCCCACTTTACCCGATAATTTTCACAGTACAATTCAAGTAATACACTCAAGCGCTCATCAGTATTTACGAGAACTTGAGAAAGTGCACAACAATGTTCATGTTTCAATTGTCAACCAATTTCGTCGTGGAACATTTTTTAGCTCTCCTGAATAATTGTGTTTTTGGACTATGGTTTTGTATTGGTTAAAAAAATCCGATACGATGAAGATAAAACTTGGAAATAAACTCGATGCTGACGTTGCCAGAGGGCTCGTTTTCGTTTCTTGAATATTTATATACTTTCCTAACCCCAGTGAAGGATGACTAGCCTTTCTATCATGGACGCAATGTTCGAAATGTGACGGTTGTAACTCCTTTAATATTTCCTACCACACATAAGTCGAAAAAAAAGATAATCTTGGACCCTTCTACATGCCCTACGAGTTCGTAAAATTTATTCTGGACCATTCTATTTTACTGTTACAATAGATAGATAGATAGTGTGGGGTCATACGGGTGTAATCAGTACACAGACGAGAGTGAGTTGTAATAACAGCAGGTTTATTCACAATTTAGACCGTAGTCACTAATAACCAATGCACTGTATACAATTAACTAACTAAATAGACCCCACTACTAGGAGAGATATTTACAACGGCTACCACACCGCAACATTCTACCAAATCTTTCGCCGTGCGTGGTACCGCCTGCCCTGAGACCGACTACATGTCTCACTAGTCACGACAATAACTGCCGGCTTCTTGCGCCGCGTGCACGTTCGCACCTCTCACGGACGACCTACGCTGCTGCTGCCGGATACAAGAAGCGCGAGCTATTGTTCTCACAGCCCTTAAATAGCCCTTGCGACGCTACCCGCTGCCTCCATTGCCTCCGCCCTAACGCCCGCACACCCTGTCGGAAAAGCCCCGTGCGTCATAGCTTCTGTCTTTGTCTACGCATCCGGTACGCCCACGCTGTTTTAGCGACACGACGCTACAATAGATAGATAGATAAATAGATAGATAGATAAATAGATAGATAGATAGATAGATAGATAGATAGATAGATAGATAGATAGATAGATAGATATTTATTAAAGTTCGCTTTGAGCTAATGCTCGGTGGCAAACATGCTTACTACTAGATTTACAATTACAAAATAATAATAATAATAATAATAATAATAATAATAATAATAATAATAATAATAATAATAATAATAATAATAATGACTTTATTTATGTGGCGAGACTCGGGCCATCAGGCCCGCTCTTCCGCCTAACCACGTAATACATAAATTTATAGATACGAATTTAGATACATTTAGTAAATAAAAACAAATAAATAATAATATTTAGTAACAAGTAAATAATTCAGCGTACATATGTCATGCCCCTGGGCTCACAAACGCGACAAGAATACAACGTCCCAGCATTTGCCTTAAGCGACCGGGGAAAACCAGGGAAAACAAAGGCAGTGTGCATGCTCTTCAATATTGAGCAACAAAATAATATATTTAAGATAATTTTAAAAACAAACATTACTGACTCTGGATAACTCTAAAGGCGTGCCCGAATATAAATTCTGAGAGATATTAATTTAGTAATACGTATCAAATGTTAACAAAAAATCTCAAATACATTCATGAGTCATAAGAAACAATATGAGAATGCACACAACCACCCGGCCAGGACGACGGCTTAGGGCCGATTTTAGGTTTCAACATCATGTACTAAGGGAAAAGACGCATTCAGTCAGAGCCATGACAAAATTAAACAATAATGAAGTAGACGTTACTAGAACATAATACAAAAAACCTTCTAACCCTATAATAGACTTAATTTAGACTAATTATACTATTGTTAACTAAATTAAGAACTAACTTAAGAAAACAAAGAAAAGAACAAAACTGTTAAAAAGCCCACACTGTCAAAAGGATTACATTTAACTTACAATTTTGAGCTCACTTAAAAACTAACTTAAGAAAATACAAGAAATGGAGAAAAACTGTTAAAAAAGCGATATAAAATATTACATTTACCTTACAATTTTAAACACATTTAGTACACACTTTCACATCATACAATATCAGCTCAGAAAAAGATTATTTAAATGTTTTTTGAATGATCGCAGTGTTTTACATTTCCTAACATTTCCTGGAAGGCTATTCCACTCTCTAGTCGTTGCTACTAAGTAAGATTTATTGTAAAAGTTAGTGTTGCTTTTAGGAATATTGCATAGCAAAGATTTCTCGAATCTTCTTGTTTTAAGGTAAGAAATTTTATGAGAGAGGTAAGTAGGTACACCCGTATTTAATAATTTGTAGAACAGGCACAAACTATGAAACATGCGTCGGTCTTTCAAGTTTAGTATGTTATTAGCTTTGAAGTATCCCGATATATGATCATACTTTCTGATATTATATTGAAACCTAACACATGCATTTTGAACTCTTTGGAGAGTGTCAGCAGTTGATTTCTTTATGTTACCGTACACAATGTCACCGTAATCAAGCAGAGGGAGCAAGAGGGATTTTACTAGTAGTTCTTTGGTTTTTGGTGGAAGGCATTTGTAAGCACATTTAAGTGAGTACATTGAAGCATACACTTTGCGGCAAGTCTCCCGAACATGAGGTTCCCAATTTAGGAATTTATCGATCGTCAGACCGAGATTTTTAACTTCTGAGCATAGAGGAACAGTAGTGTTATCCAGTACGATATGAGGAATATTTAGATTTTTAAGTGCTTTATGGGACCAACAGGAGCCAATTATAATTGATTGAGATTTTAATGGATTTAGCTTAAGGCCATTTCTCACTGACCATTCATGTAAAGAGGCTAAATCCTGATTTGTTTTACTAATTAAATGAGCCACTTCAGAAGGTTTCCCACTGACGTAGATCTGTAAGTCATCTGCGTACATATGATGATTGCATCTTGATAGCACCGACGGTATATCATTTACATAGATAAGGAAGAAAAGTGGACCAAGTACGGAGCCCTGTGGCACTCCACGTGAAACTGGTTTAGGTGACGAGAAAGTATTTTCTACAACTACGACCTGTTGTCTATTACTAAAATAACTTGAAATCCACGATAAGGTAGAATCAGAAAAACCGAGACATTTACATTTTGCCAGAAGCACGTCATGGTCTACTGAATCAAAGGCCTTGCTAAAATCTAAAAGCGTTAGCGTTGTTATATTGCCTTCATCCAGAGATTGACGAATGTCTTCGGTGACTCGTAGCAAAGCCGTTTGCGTACTTCTACCTTCCCTAAAACCAGATTGAAAATTATTGAGAATATCATTTATGGCGAGATACTTGTTTATTTGTTGACGTACAACTTTTTCGAGGACTTTGGATAATGTTGGTAATATGCTGATAGGTCGATAATCACAAAGATTTAACGAATTTAAACATTTCGGGAGGGGACGAATGTAAGCTAGTTTCCACAATTGGGGAAAATATCCGGTTGTTAAAGAAAAGTTTATTATGTGAGTAAGCGCTGGAAGAGCGTCTTTTAAAACCAATTTTAATTGCTTTGCTGTTATATCGTCCGAGCCTTTTGAATTTGATTTGAGTGCCTTCACTATTTTTTCGACTTCTTGGCAGTCAACATTGTTGAAATAGAAACTGTCGTCACAGCGAGGTGCATGTGATTCCAGACAGTGAAGTGTCTTTTCTTTAATAATAGGGTCTATTGTATGTGTAGCGGAAGCAAAATAGTCATTTAGGTCATCTAGGGGAATTTCTAATGAACTGTCATTTGACTTACGTTTGCAAATTCCTAAGTTTTTCAAGGTGTCCCATACTCCCTTCGTACTGGAATTTGTTTGGAAAAGATTATGATAATAACGAATCTTAGCGTTTCTGACTTGTTGTTTTACGAAATTTCTAAGTTTTTTATACTCCTTTTCATTTTCATCGGTTTTAGTAATTTTAAAACGGTTATATGCGGAATTTCTAACTTTCATATGAACTTTTATCTCATTTGTAAGCCATGGAGCAGCAGGCCGCGTGACACGAGAAGTTTTCCATGGAGCGTGCTTGTTGAAAAGGTTTGTTATGATTCCATTAAACATATTTACTTTCGAGTCTAATGAATATTGTTGGTAAACTTGGTGCCAAGGTGCATGTTCACTGTCTACTTGAAATGCTGTAAAATCTAAGTTTTTGTAATCACGGTAATTGATTGTTTTGTTTTTGTATTTAGTACATTTAGCCGAGTATACAACAAAGAGTAAATCATGGTTTGAAATACCCGGAACAGGAACTTGACCATATAGTAATACTTTGGAAATATCAGAAACAATCAAGTGATCAATCCACGATTCCGCTTTAGATGAGCTATGAGTAGGATTCAGATTTAATATTTGCAAATTATACGAATTGAAAGTATGAATAAAGTTAGTGGCAGATTTTGTGATGGGATTTTTTAAGTCACAATTAAAATCCCCCATTATAATAATATCTTGATACTTATCTGTGAATTCTGAAAGTGATTCCTCTAATTCTGACAACAGTCCCGTATTAGGAGGCCAATATACAACCCCGACAAGTAAATGTTTTCCCCCAATCACCATATCAACAAACATGTATTCCAAGTTCGGTGAGTTACTAGTAGATGTTTTTATTATTTTACAATTTATATCATCACGCACAAACATAGCAACACCCCCACCGGATTTCTCTTTTAAATTAATTTTTATTATATTTCTATCATTTCGTATGAGTTTATATTTAGGGATCGACACAAGATCAGACGGCGCAGTAGATTTCAACCAAGTTTCACTAATTAATAATACGTGTGCGCTAGCTTCAGAGAGAACATGAAAAATTTCTGAGTGATGTTTCTTTAGAGATTGAGCGTTAATGTGAAAGACAGACAAATCACGAGGAAAGTGCGAAATGGACGCGTTGAGATCAGAGAGTGTAGCAGGGCTTCGAGGGGTAGGTAGCAAGCTTAACGCCGGACTGGGGCCAATATCCCAGGCAGGTATGTCCAGGGGCGCGGTTTCCGGCAAGACTTCGTCATCTACAGGTTGCCAAATTTCTGACATGGTATTTGAAAGTGTGTACTTTACAGGCAGGAAGAAAATAAAATTAAAATATTACAAGTAAAAAATTAAATAATAAACAATAATCTAAGAGAGACTTCTGAAAACAGATTCTAAAGTTACGCGCCATTTACAGGTAGCGAGTCAACTTCACACATTCTGGTGATGCGTTTTTTCCCTTGTGTGGTATTTACATATATTGCCCCATCAAAAGACCATACATTTTTAAGGTGGAATTTTGCAATACATTTTCTCAGTATTTCTAACCTACGTGAGGTTAAGTCCTCTCGTATAACTTTTCCACTACCTACAAGTTTTCTTTTATTTTTAAAAATTTCTGCCCTTTTCCTATACGATACTAATTTCACTATAATAGGGCGGCACTTGCCATCAGTCTTAGGTCCTACTCTATGGCTCCTATCAATGTCATCAAGAGTAAGACTGACACCAATATCCTTAGCCAACTCTATAACTTTAGTATCAGTACTTTCGTTGTTCGACTCACTGATTCCAAAAAAGCGGAGAGAATTTCTCCGCTGATATTGCTCCAGCTCGTCCATTTTGTCCATGTGGGCCATCTTTAGCGCCGTGATCTCCTGGCGTTGCTCGTCAATGACACGGTTCTGCTGCTCGATGGTCTCCCGAAGTTTCGAGAGCTCGTCCCGAAGCGCCTCGATGAGACCCTGGTTTATCTCTTGGACGCTCTCCGTTATGCGGGCAGCAACAGATTCGCTCACTTGAGCGATGAAATTCTTGTTCTCGAGGAGGTTTTTTGCAGCTTGACCCATGACGAGAAAACACGGACAAGAATATTAGAAAAATGAAAATAAATAAAAGCACACTTAAAACAAATTATAGTTTGTACGAGTTGAAACGAGCAAAAACACTAGGTTCTAGGAAGCTAGCAAGATAGACCGAGAGGAAAACAAGAGTAGAGTAGGGAAAAAATAGACTAAATAAGAGAAAGAAAGATATATTATCAGAAAACGGACAAGAAATGAGAAGGGATAAAATTAATAGACAAGGGAAAAAATTTAACAGACTTTAGAGAATAACACAATTCCAGAGATATAGAAGTAAGATATTGTGATATCAGAGACAGTAAAATTGGGAGAAAGAGAGTAAAAGAAAGTTTACTTGCCTAGAAATAAACTGCTGGAATTCACTGTAGCTTCAGCACTCGCCGCTCACCAGACACCTGCTATAAGCCTCGTTTTGCTACCTGCGCTCCGGCACGTCCTCACTCGACGACGGTCATACGACGAACGATTACGAATATTTAGAAATATACTTACAGTTAGAATTAGAGATTGATATCCTAGTTCTAATTAATACTTAGTTATCTCTAAATTGACTTATAGCTTGTCTAACACTTCACTTCATTTCACTACACTACACTGTACTGCACTCCCCTCCCCTCCCCCCCACTTCACTGTATAAGGGACATGGCCATATTATTAATAATAATAACAATCATAATAGTAATAATAATGTACCCAATAATAATAACTTGAAAATTACATCAAAGCCAACAATGTTATTAATAATACTAATACTAATACTAATACTAATAATAATAATAATAATAATAATAATAATAATAATAATAATAATAATAATAATAATAATAATAATAATAATAATAATGAGAATCTCAGTATTATTAATGATCTGGATGGAATTTAATATATTTTTAAATTTCACTACATTAGAAGGAATAGCCTGTAGAGCTTTTGCAGGTAGTTTGTTCCAATCTACTACAGTACGATTCACAAAGGAGAACTTGCCTATATCACTTCTTTGCTTTCTAAGTCGTATATTCCAAGGATAGTCTCCTCTGCTTTTGTAATATGTCTGCTTTTATAATATGCTTTAATAATATTCTAAGCTGAGAAATATTTTGAAAATATCTTAAGCTTTTATACACATAAATTTATAGAAAAATGCACAAAACGGTATAAAGGAGAGAAACGCCAAGTAAGTTGCAGTCAATGAGCAATAACAAAAAATATAGAGTTACTGTCAGCGCCGTTGAGGGTCTTCACGAACTGTTTAATGAAAATACTTATAATGTAGGAATCAGAATACATTTTCTTACCATATTTTGAACTTACTTTAGATAACTTACCTTAGAAAAATAAATAAGCACTTTTGCAGCAAAAAATTCATTCTCATAGTAAGTTCTCTAGCATCAAAAGTGTATTGCTTTGCATTTAACAGGTTATTTTCTGGAATGTATATTTTGTATGGAAAGCATGAAAAAAAAGAAAATATCTCGAGATAGTAGGATCTATTATTATCTTCAACAAATAGTATACAAAGAGTTAAATGACACATTATTTTATGTAGAGACGATTAAAATATTTTATCGTTACAAATTCAGAGCTAGTACTTACTTTAATTTAGTTTTTATTTGGAGAGTCAGTGCATAATTATATGTTAACTACCGGAAATTTAAAAAAATGTAAGTCGCAACCATCGCTGAGATCATTAACGGCTAAAATATGTGAAAATAACATTACATACCCATATTTGCAAAACCAATAAAGATTGTAAAAAATACATTATACCAAGAGAATAGCTTGGAATTGATATTTCTTAGTAAATTACGTGGTTGACAAAAACAGTGTTTAACCAATTATAATTTATTAATGACATTGATAGCTTTGCAGTATTTCAGAACGTTTTCTCCGTAAGTGTGGATAGCTGAATTTCTTACAAAGTGTGCATGCCAGAAGTGACTCAAAGTGGTCTCCTTCTAGATATTCGAGTCTGTACTTTATAAATAGTGAATTTCTTTCATTAAAGTATTGTTAAGTGAAATATTATCATAATTAAGAGGGGTGCTACTCGCTGTGAAGTGTAAATGACCTAATTAACTATGACTGGTCCTTATTCCTTTGTGCGATGTGCATTTCATGAAGCGAGTTTATTATTCAGTGGATTTTCCATTCTCGTCAAAGGCCAGAATTAATATTTTATGTTTTTAAGGGATCGAAAATATTCAAACTTTTAAATACTTCTTGTACAGGAAGACAAAAATCACATTATTTTCTTGACCTTCAATATGCAATTATTGAATACTAAATGGAAATAGAAAATAGCTAAATTCAAGAATTTCTTCAGGAATCATTCCATTTAAAACACTCTGGGCTTTCATTTAGAAAAAAATTGAGCTTCTTACGCAACATTATTTCGTGATTTGTTTATTTAAATGAAAGGTAGCCTGCCCACATATATGCTATAACTTGCTATTTATTAACAGGTTTTATAAACATGATTACTTAATTTTAGTATTTTAAAACAAATGAAATGTATTATTAGATCCATGTGGTTATCTATCGTCGTTGTTTTATTATGTCCATTTTGTTTTACGAGTTACAATCCATCTACGAAAATCAGTCGAGATATCGTCATCTGGCTCGAGCAATATGAGTGTGAGGTTGTAATGAATGAAACGAGTTCTAAGATTGAGTGATTTTGAATGCAAAGATTATTGTTGGTATATAAATGCGATGTCCAGCAAACGTTTTAAACATGTGTCCTTTTACAAACAATTTTCCGAGTTACAATTATATATGATTCATTATGTTTGTAAAGCAATGTATAATTTATTGTAACATACATTTGTCACTAACTTGAAAAGTATAAAAGATTTCAAAAACATTTACAAAAAAATGATTTTACTTTTAGTCACCGCGAATAGTAATTGTATTGTTTCAGAATTTGTGTACTTCCCTAATTTCATTAGTCTTGGAGAGTAAGTACCGATCGCCAACAAAATTTTGTTTTTTATTTTACGTGTTTAGCATATTATGTACGTTTCTGTTGGAACTTTTCTACTATTCTACTTTTTTCGTTTAGTAATAAGAATGAAGTCGGTTCTCAACAGCTTTCATGATTTTGCTTTAAAATGAAAGGTAATGGTCCCTATATGTGGTTTTTTTGTGTGACTTAATCGCAAGAGTTCAACTAGAATATTATGTATTGTCTTGTATAGTTATTCGTCACTTTGTATGAGAAACAACAAGCCTGAAATATTTAAGATTACAGGAGTAAAATCTTATTCGTTCGACTCATAGCGCCTGAATGTATGCAATTCTTCGTACGATTCTGTTACACGGCCAAAGGGGCAGAGCTAACTCAATATCAAAACTTTGAGTATATTCATGCTGCGTATTTTTTCACATATGATTGATTAGCGATTCGAGGCGCGTCAACTGCTAATGTAATTATTCCCGTAAGTATGGGGCATGTTTTTACTAGGGAAGTGGCGGTGAACTTCCGCCGTTAGATGGTGAAATCCGGCGCCGACGTACCGACGGCTAGCAAGGTTTTTCCCTCACCAAGTATATCATAGCAGCGGGGAACCGTTCCAGCCGGGAGAAGCTATAAGCTCCCAACCGGCCTCCCGGCATGTGTGGTAGTGTAGTGCATGTGTGTGTAAATAAGGGGTGAAGATAGGACAAGAAAGGGAGAAGGAAAACTCGCACACGGCCCGAGGCCCGATCGTTAGGGTACTGCACCGGCATTCGCTTGGTATTGATCGAAGAAACCCTGGAAAACTACCCATCAGAGCAGCCGCACGCTAGAATTTTCCTCCAGACAGCGATAGAACTCGACCTAGCTGTCAAGTCGGCCAATCGTCAAACCTAGGACCTCCCGGTCAGAGGCACTGCAGTGACATCAGTTGATGCTCTGAGCCACTTTTCGTGGTTTTTACACATATATTAATCTAATATCTATAAGTACTTGTTTCATCGTTTTCTCATCTTATAAATATCTTTTAATATTTCCCTAAAATCAGGCTTTTGCACAAAGATATAATTTTACCTTGAAATAAAGAAAGAATCACAAAAGGGCAATTACCATCAACAGAAAACATGCTGATTAATTTTAGTGGAGGGAACTGAATTATATTGTATCTGATGAGAAATTTCATCGGTCTTTTGCATTCGAACAATTATCGTCCTAAAAGCGAAAAGGAGGTAATTCAGTCAATTATGAACGGTGGAATCTTAAAGTACTTGATGTGAAATTGGAATTCAATTCATATGAGGATAAAATCACGAGCAGGTACAAGATAATATTATTGAACTTTAATGGAAATTTCTCGTTCCAGCTTCCTAAATTCATGAAACGCAAGCAGAAAATAATTGTTTCGCCTTACGTTTCCAGGTTAGCAATTTTCGCTCCGTGCTCTCAGCAATTTAATTCTACAGAGCACAAGACTGACCTTTCATATTTGACTCAGAATGACTGTTGAGCGGCTTAAACTTGAACGTAAATTCGGTTTTAAACTATCAATATTTAATAATTTGATGAATGTAGGGTAAGTGATGAATTTCAGTGAACTTTGTGTGAACATGAGTTGAGAGAAAGATGTGTGTAATTCTTACATGATCGTTCTACTTCCTCTTTCTGGCACCAAAACTAGCGAAATATGAAATATTTATGTAATAAAAATTTAAATTTTAAATCTCCCAAACTTGATAGATAATTATAATTTAGGCCAATTTTCAAACTCTTTACTTTAAAACCAAATTATTATGAAGCAAAAATAGCCTCCTGCATTTCAAAGCCGTTGAAAATTGCATTATAAATGTTAAAATATTTAGTTTATAACTACTTTGAGATTTCCCTACCTTTGTGCAGGTGTTTTCAAGTTCACGGAATGAATAAGGTTTTATATAATATACGCTAGTAATGAAAGCAGACTTCAATTTCCCGCAATTCGCCCAACATTTTGGGTGTGGCATGTACAACGCTGAAGATTGCCAATTTTCAGCGTGATCAGCGCCAGTCACATGGCTTCCTCGCCCGAGGGACAGCGTGCACTTGTTATCGGTACAACCCGCCCTCCGCGCTGCCCCGCCTCCCGCCCCGCCCCTCCCCTCCCCGCCCCGCCACGCCGATCCCCGCCCCGCCCCGCCCCGCCCCGTTCCCCTCCGCTCCGCCCCGCCCCGCCCAATCGCCTTTCCCGCTCCGAACCCAACCCTACACCCACCGCGTTCCGAGCCCGCCGCGCCACGCCCCCTTCCCTCTCCCCACCTGCGTCGCGTTTTGCCTCCTGCAAATTAATCAGCCCGTTCCGCGCTTCGAAGAACCGCCCGCCCAGGTTTACGAAGCGGGGCAGGCCTCCACCCGACTGAGTGCCGACCTCGGACACGCGATAACGACCACCCGCAAGCAGGCGATATGGGTGCACTTGCGCAGCAACCTTTGTGGCAATGTGTACCTCATCGGTGACCCCATCAGCATGGGAAAACAACGCAATAAAATTATCAGTTTTGCATATTGCCTAAAATTAGTTATGAAATTCGTTAAAGTGTTTTATTCATTGGTAATATCGTCCATTTCTATCCCAACTCCGTGCACCCTAACTATCGCAACCAAAATTGTATAGAACGTTGACGATAGTTCTATGATAAAAGGACCTGAAAATATTTTAATCATAAGGTTATTATATATATAACGCCACCATCAGTTATGTAAAGAAGCTCACTAACAGAGAGGACTAGGGTACGCGGCGGAGCGATGGCCGGTAAACGCGCCATCTGCCCACAGCTTTTCAACCTGCGAAGCCCGAACCAGTGAGTAATGTTTTTCCGTGAGGTCACGAAAGGAGGAGAAAATGCACCCCTCCAACAATTTCCCCAGGCGCGAGTATCATAAGTATCCCGGCGCGCCTCGGAGGAACTCTCTTTTACGGCAACTGCGACGACGACCAGAAGAAGCTCTTTTGCTACAACTGTAACGGCGAGTACAAATAGATAGTATAGGAGTTTACTTTAACTTGATAGTTAAAAGCTAGCTCGGAAAAGCGTATCTTAGAAAAGTCAAGTAATTAGGAGATTGAGTGCAAAATCATTCGTCGCGGTCACAATAATTCGGAGAGCAAGCCAAGTAACTGTTTTGACATCGGAATAACTTCAAAAGTTGTAAAATTCGCGCAGAAGGACAGTAATTTAATCCAGCATCTCACATTGCACGCTGAGATCACACATGCCTAAAGTGTGGTAGGTCGGCCGAGCATGTGAGCATAACTCTTGCAACATTAATAATTTCGAGGCTGGAAGCGCGAACGAACGTGTACGAGGCGGTGGAAGACGGACGACCCCAGGAAGAAAGAAGCGTAGGCGAGAAGGACTTGGTCTAGAGCGAGGATAGTACGGTTTCGGAACGAGAGAAAGGTGGGGAAATTGGTGGCTTGGCGGCGTTCGAGCGGAAGGGACTGCTTTCCTCGCAACACAGCACGCGAGACGAGGCGGCAACGCGGGGCGAGCGGCAGAAAATCCCCAAGGTTACCTACAGGCGAGCGACGCAGAGCTGGTGAGATAAAGGCAGTGTTAAAAGTGGGTGAAACGTCTAAAATAGGAGGGAGAAGTATTTCGAACTGTGTGAGGGGCAGTTTCCAGGTCATTTACCGCACGTGTCAGTAGATTCATTTAAAGAAGTCTACCTTATAAAATTTCTGAATCATTTACGTAAAATTGTACATGTTGTGCAGTTAATATTATCCAGAAAGATCATTTTGCTGTATTATGTTTCAAGTAATTGCTTTTGTGACATGTAAAAGGGTTTGAATTAAGTAACGTGAATGCCACGTATATTTTGTTTGTGTTCAGTATTACAGTGAGTAATACTGAACCAAGGCTAGCACCTGTGAAAGGGTTTCTTTGAAACAAGTATCAAATTCATTTGAAAAGAAGCCGTGCACGGAAAACTAGGGTCCAAAAGAGTAAATAATTTAGTAGGGGAAAACCTCAGAAAGGAGTAATTAAATCCTAAATTGTAGTTGATGAAAGTGTGTTCAGGCAGTCGAGGTGACGCCTATATGTTTTGCTTTTTTTGTCTTGTTTCATTTTTTCAGTGACCAGCTACTTAAAGTGCAATAACCTATTGTTAAATTGCGTCACTGTAAATTTTCTCATTGAATATATGTTCATATTTGTTATGTTCGGAATAACACACGCTTTTAAACAACACAGATTTATTAACACAGAACGAACGCACGGTACAATTCCAAAGCCAAAAGAATGTACCGAATTACAATAGCCAAAGTCAAATTCCAAATGTCCAGGAGATGTACCAATACAAAACAGGGTCTAACCGTTAATCAACACAGAATTTCCTAATAACTTGCCGGGCCAATTATAACTCTATAAAAATACAAATCTTCTAGCTCTATTACACCAATTATCACAACTCTGTTCTCCGGGCGGGCGGCGCCCGCTCTTAAAGCGGGCGGCGCTGCAGATTCGCACTCCGGCCGCTGGCTCTCCGGCCAGCTCGTCGCTTGGGATTGGGCGGCATTTCCCATGCTCCGCTGCCTCTGCCGACTCCCTTAACTACCGCCGAGCGCTGCCCTCTAGGCGCGCACTTCGAAAGGTGTTCACAACCGCGACAATATTATTATTATTATTTTATTTGATTCATTGTGTTAAGGGTTCAGACCTTTCTCATACCCGAAAGATCCTGCTTCCTGAGAATTGTAAGCTCGATTCACGAGCATTCTTGCTATAACGACCCACCACGTGTGGTAAAGTAGGTAAAGTAGGTAGGTAGGTAGGTGTGTTACAATATATATATATATATATATATATATATATATATATATATATATATATATATATATACTCACACACACACACACACTATCATAAGGTTATACTATATTATAGAGGAAATTATGCAGGATTATAGGGATATTTGCTAAATGAAATCTATTGTAAAATTGTATTTTAAAATAACGCAAACTTTTAGAAAAAACTAGTAGTTTTTGCGTAAGAGGTTGAAGTGAAAGTAATTTACACACTTTTTTCACTCAAAGAACATTTTTCACAAATGTTTTCCTTAAATATTTTCATTGTTTAGAGAAAATAACGGCACAGATCTCATTTTCGTTGAACTCGCAGAATTTTTGATAATTGCAAAAGTTAGAAATGAGAGAAACTATGTAATGTTGTATCATCACTAGTTATGAAAGTTCATTCATACAAATACGTTAATTATGAAAGTAGTATTAAAAGGCCAAGAACATGTAATGTAGAAGTTGAGGTTACCTGCAACAGTTTTTAGGTACTTCGTTCATTGTTATCAATAATTTCGTTTTACAGAGGGGATTAAAGAAATAAATTATTAAATAATTATGTATTTTGTTCAAAGTGTGCTCAGAATGACAGATAAGTACGGTTATGAGAGCTTTATTGCACACCAGCAGAAATATTAACGATTCCCGAGTGTTTACGGCGTAGGCTATTATTCGAACACTGAAGTTATGGCACCCTCTCCTTGCACAAATTCACCCTCTATTCCCTTATCTTTATTTGTTTTCCTCATAAATCCACTGATTATAAGCACAGTAATATGAAGAAGCAAAGTGATGGGGGTGCACATTCGACAATTTACGAGAGTAAATGTTGCGATGCAGATCAATTACTCAACATTGGGACGGCCCAGATTTATATTCCCAAGGGTAATTTTCTGTGGTTACTTGGTGATAATCTTTATAGTTCGTAAACACTACAGACGCTTCCAGTGAATTCAGTGTGAACACACAGTGCCTCTGACCGGGAGGTTCTAGGTTTCTAGACTCGACGGTAGCAGGATTCCTGACACTAAATAGATAGGTCAAATTTAGCTGGTGCCTGGAGGAGAATTCTAGCGGCCGGCTGCTCTGATCGATAGTTTTCCGTGGTTCCTCCGATCAAAACTTTGCGAATGGCGAATACCCTAACAAACGGGCCATGGACAATACGCGATCTTTCCTTTCTCTTCCTTGAATCCTCACCCCTTATTTACACATTTACACTAACATGCACTACACTACACTTGACGGGACCAGACGGGAGGTTAGAGCTTGTCCCGGCTGGGTCAGTGCTCCGCTGGTGGGAGATACCCTGGGAAAAATCCGCAAGTATGTAATTCGGTGTCAGATCTTACCATCTTACTTGGGAAAATCAACGCCACCTCCCGTGATTAAAACATACGGAAAACTTACGGGACTAATGACCATTGCAACTGACGCGCCCCGAAACACTAAACAATCAATAAATCAATCGGCGTGAACGCGAATCATTCAGTCTCATTAATCGATGTGAAAGCGAGACTTCATTTCATATGTAGAATTTATGAGATCTCTCAAAACATTTCTCCCTTTTTTGCAAAAGCTTGTACTGCGCTGTTCAACGCACTCAGTGTGTAGCTAAATTCACACAGTAGCTACAATAAAAAAACGTACCGCCACTGTGAGTTGTCGGAACCACTCAGTAAGCCTCACTTCGTTCAGAATGAAATAAAAACAGAAGATAAGCATAATTCCTTTTATTTTATTTTATTTACCCTTCCAACGTGCATCTGGCACGAGTTCAGCCACTTTTTCTTGAATTATAAATGAGCATAGTAAGAATTTAATATTATAGGACTTGTCGTTTATTGAGCAAACGGTTTATGAGCGCACCACGCGAAAGCAGTTCTCGTGAAGTGCTCTAACTATGCCCATAAGCGTCGCCGCACCACCCGAGTGGCCCTAGCCATGTATCCGCGTGATGAGAGAGGCGAACCCGCATCGATGCCGGCGGCAGCTCGATATGCTCGCGAGCGCAATGCCCAACGACGCGCCCGCGATAAGGACTGCAATTTACAGCGGTATGGGGTCGCTGCCGCCTGCCGTTGCGCGCTGCTCTTGTTTTACGCGATCGGTCTCCCTCTTTAACGCTTGCCTTGGTTCGGCGAGCTCTCGGCTGTCTCTTGCGGTGTTTCGTACGCCGGTCCCGCGATTTATCTTGTACTCCACTTACGTTTATGTTATTGATTATACTTCTCCTAATTTATTCATTTATTTATTTATATATTTATTTGTAACGTCATATTTTATCAGCCTATAGAGTGGCCAAGCATGGGATTGGTTAGTTTCATTTAATAAAACATAAAATTAATATTCATAAAAAAATAAAAACATATAGATATAATTTTTTTATTTCTTTTCTTTCCTTTCTTTTCTTAGCTTTTCATAATAATGAACAATAATTTTTAGACTACCAATGTATGTTTAGTCACTGCAGGTTCGCGTACAGGACTTTGTCCTCTGCAAAATAATGTTATTTAACATTATTTGCATTTGTACAACCTGTAATAATAAAGAATAAATAAATATTTATTAATATTTCTTTCTCTCTTGAAATGGATTTCAGAATGAGAAAATCACATTTGCTTAGCATACATTTTCATACATTACTTAACAAAAATAGAGAATTCATTTTAATATGCCAAACCAGTTACAACTGTTCTGCTCCATAAAACTCCTTTTTTTATCCTTAAACATTTGTTCACTTCTCTCTCACTCTTTGACGCTTCCTTTACGTTTTGACGATCTTTGGTCGTGTCTAGCTGATTCCGAACAGCGTTTTCTGGAAAGATTATTTCCATTTTTAAAATTTCCGTTCACGTCACCTTCATTTCTGTGTTTCTGTTTCTTGTACTTTTGGTTTTTAATTCTCTTCTCATTCATTACTCTCACAATAATCTGTAGATTTGCCTTGTTGTGCATTGGAGTAAGTCGCAACTTTCCAAGTCACTTCCACTACCTTTCCCATTGTCTTCGTTCATTTTCAGCACTTAGCGTTTTCCGTTACTTCTGTAAATTATAATTTCGCTGCAAATAATATACTTTTTATTTCTGTTCTGATATTACATTACTGTACCCTAATTTACCTACCCTTCATATTCCTTTCATTGTTCTGGTTTTATGCGAGTGTTTATAAACTCAATGCCCAGCAATTGTCTGACAGGTGTCTTGATTAAGAAATGTTCAGTTATTACATTACGTTCTCAAGTTACAGTGGGCAGCAGGATTTCCTGCTATGGTCCACAACATACAAGAACTTGTACATGAACCAATCGTCGAAAATATAAAGCATTTCAATTACAGTTTCAGAAACGTGTCTTCATAAATTTGTAACTCTGTGTTCACAATGGATAGTGATTATATTTTTCCAGAATTTGCAACACATTCAATTTATTAGTCTTAGAAAATTACTACTGAACGACATGAAACGATATTTGTGACGTTTTCAATTTTTCATATCAGACATTTAGTACTTTTATGCTGTAACTTTTTAAAATTCTTTCTAGAGCGATGTAATCGCACGAGTTCCGCTCATTTATTCTCAATTATTCTTAGATTTAGTCAAATAGTCTGTAGACTCTTTCATTCTCAATGAGAGAGTCTTCAGCACGAGACGCAGATAATTCCGACACTACAGATTTTTCAAATATTAAATAGATCTACATTTTATTACATATCTCGGAAGTTTATAACAAGTTCGCACTACCCAAAACGTTACAGAAGATAGATATAACCACCAATCAACCAATTCACCAATAACTACTTAATGTTCATATAACTTTCCTCAGACAAAAGGCAGCGTTCCTATCTTATTTATTCAATAAATTTGCTCAGTTCGCACAATAAAAAAAACAATTTATTTGATTCGGTTCTCTATAGAAGTGTCTTCAACACAAATGGAATTCAGTATCCAGCATTAAATTTTTGTCTGTACTCATCAATTTTGACAGTAAACTATTGTTCTCACAGGTGACATCTAGAACACACATTGGGCTCCAGTGTTATAACTTTCCAGCAGTTATAAATAGTACACTTACTAATGAAAACAGTACCTTCCATACACCTAGCTCGTCCTTCAAATCAGCAAAAGTGAGGCAGTCTCATCAATAAACGCCAGTTGCATTCCTCGCCTCTAGCAACCACTGCACTTTCCATGATCACGATAAACATTTTCATATACCCAGTTTCAAATACCCCGAAGTAAATTTGATTTTAGTAATGAATAAGTTGCTTATCGTCTTTTGGTGTTTGAATTATGAACTCTAAAGAACAATGAAATAAATAATATTTTTTGGAAAACTGATTGCAACTTTTCACTTGGTCTAACAGTAACATGAGAGCATTACATAATTTGCATTAGTAAGTAAAATATGTTATAGTATTACATCAGGATTTGAGTTGAATCACGTTGTTGAATTTACTACATTTATTTATTTCTAACTCATTCAATAAAATGTTTTGTTTCATTAATACAGTTTAGTTTCTCCAATAGGATAATACTTAGTTGGTCTCTTGTTATAATGATAGAAAAAACTAGGATTGCAACAAATGTGAGAAAATAAAGAATGATGTTTCGGATATAATAGAGCCTCTGAAATTTAATGCCACTCTACGAAGCTTTGGTTAAGTCTCAGGAGAAGAACAATAAACCTTCGATTTAATGAGCACTCGGGTTTTACATTTTCTTTAAGTCTGATTTCCATACTAAGACAGCCCAGATAAAAAAAAATATTTCCAGAAAGCATCTTTGAAATATTGAAATTTGTGATTTTAGTTTAGAAAGCCCAATTATAATTATCAATTGTTTCAGTAAGTTAATTATAATTGATGTCTTCATAAAAGCAATTATTTGATATTAACGTTGTAAATTGAGATATTACTAATTTATGAAACGGTTAAGATTTAACCAAAATCCTACTTATCATTGTCTTTGAGAAAATTACTGGAAAATTAGTATTGCGTAAGTTTCAACAGATTCCAAAGGTAACAGTAGACGTCTGTAAATAACTTGAAATTAAAATAATTGAGAAAAAACATAATTAGCACAATGTACTGGGGCATTACAACATAATATAACTAGTGATGCTAAACAGCACATAGTTCCTCGCATTATTTCTACATTTGCCTTTTCCAAAATTCAGAAAGATTAATGCAAATAGACCTGCGCCATCCCCATAAGCGTTCGTTGTTCTATTCATGAAAAAGAAACTCAGATCTCATAATTCTCTCCAATTCTTTTTGTTCAGTTTTTTTATTTATAATTTGCATTAACTTCAAGCATGAATCATGAGAAAACTAGTTCTTGTAAAAAAATGTTTATGACATTTTAAAAAAAACTGAGATTTTAGAACAAATTTTATTCAAAATAAAAATTTCTATCTTCAAATTTGTACTTTTGGAATGCTACCTCTTCGCAATTTTCGAATATTCAGAGCGAAAATGGGAACAACGC
Source organism: Teleogryllus occipitalis (assembly GCA_011170035.1). Classification (NCBI taxonomy): domain Eukaryota; kingdom Metazoa; phylum Arthropoda; class Insecta; order Orthoptera; family Gryllidae; genus Teleogryllus; species Teleogryllus occipitalis. Next base: position 27,186 of record BLKR01004463.1, on the reverse strand, counting down.
CATCTGTTTTACAGTCCATTAATACATACGAGGAGAAAATTTACATAAAAAATTTGGAGCCATTTTGAGCGAAAATAATTGTTTGAAAATTGCCATTTACGCCCATTTACGGGAAAACTAGTCATACTTTCGAAAAAAACTACACACGACCTTATATCAAGATCTGTATTTAAAGGACATATTTCAGTAAGGAAAATATATTTCTTCAATATTGAAGAAGTAGGAAGACTGAAAAAAATTAGAGGATTTCCATATAGTCAGGGATTTTAACGAAAATGACATCTCCACCATTTTTTGAGGATCTTTTGCATTATCCGAGAACAAAATTAAATTTAAAAAATCGCATTTTTGAGAACATTTTGAAAACATGTTGTGACTTCGTACCTCCAGAAACTAAAATATCCGTTTCAAACTCGCACGGCCTCGAGTTACTTTAAATCGATAGGGGGATATCAATTTTGGAGAAATTCAGCGGAATGGTTGCTAGCGATGATCACACTCTCAGACGGACTGATGGATGGACTGACAGACCGACAGACCTTTGCCGTCAATCAAATTTGTGGGGTATCAAGAACCCACAAACCAAGGATTTTGACTACAGAAAATGTTAGAGGAAGTAATTTAATAAGTATAGTTACATGATTTATTCACTTTTTCGTTACCAGGACTTTGCAAGAGTTTTCCTGTAAAAAAGTTGTCGTTTCCCGGCGCAGTATTACAATACTATCTTATGAAGAAAGTGGTTAGAAAATAAAAGGAGATTACAGGATTGCTTTAAAGAGTTGCTCACAGCTATGTTGCAAGTAGTCTAGTTTTGAAAGCATATGGGAAACGATTAAAAAATAAGAAAATTAATAACTTTGAACTTTTAAATCTTTGTATGATTTAACTTGATTTCATACAATACCTCTATATTGATATGGTTGATTGTTGCAGACAAATGAGGTGAGTAGAATTCTACAGAATTGCTTTTACGGGAAAAGGCATGTTATTCCAAAATACTCCATTCAATAACGCTAGACTGGCGTTTGTATCAAAGAAGATACCAAAATATATTAGTATCGTTACATACACAAATACTAATGAAGATTTAATGAACTGGAACTTAACATTCCGAGCAAGATCCTCAAAATGCTGCCTTTGTTCTTGCCACACAGTCAGTCGAACGATCCTTTCAGGTAATTGGAGCATTCAAGGATTGATGGGGAATGTTTAAGACTTTTCCACAGAAGGTAGACGTTGGGCAGGTGTTGGCGAAAATAAAGATGATAAACGATGTTCTTGGTGTAGAACCTAGATGTATCCTTGAAGATCACTAAGCTGGCAGCAGTGTTTCACCGTTTCAGGGGGTGGCAATGGCAATGGAACTGGTCCTGCGAATTACACAGCAGATCAATACGCCCGCTATCTAGCTTGACAAAGCTTTCACGCTCTACATTAGCAGTTCGCCTCTAGGGTATAAAGTTCAAACTGTACAGACATTAATTGTAAGATTGAAGAGATGCTACATATTCCGATAAAAATATTTTGCGATAAAAATGTAGATCCTCATGATTTAATGGTGCTTAAAATGCAAATGTATGCAAAACAAAATTCAAAGTAGAATAACCATTAAAATGAAATAAATACTAAAAATATATGTTTTCCCTTACGTTTACAGTGTTACATTCTCCTACTTCTTTAAAAGTTTAGAATTTAATACTGATACGGAAAGACACCAGCATTCTTTTTAATTTTTCAAAAAATAAATATTCTGTAAAATAGTAGTTACAATCAATATATCTTAAGAAGTTTATGGCTCTTAAAAATTACGTAAGAATGTGAGCGAATATATTTATTACTATATAAGTATTATTGATGTAAACTAATTCCTTTTTTAAGTAAAATTCGAAATAGGATTAAAGACTACTAACAATTTCTTTTATTGGCGAGATCTGGCTGGGACTAGCGGGGTTTTCTCCGACCGGATATCTCCCACCAGCCCACGCCGGGATAAGGCCGCCCTGGCCGGGATAAGTTCTAAGTCCCCGACCGATCTCCCGGCATATGTGGTAGTGTAGTGCATGTTAGTGTAAGTGTGTGTAAGGGGTGAGGGTGGGATAAAGAGGAGGAAAGAATGATCGCGCGCGGTCTGTGGCCCGTTTGTTACGGTACTACTCCGGCATTCGCCTGGTGTTGATCGGAGAAGCCACAGAAAACTACCGATTAAAGCAGCCGGCCACTAGTTTTCCTCCAGAGAACGACTGAATTCGACCTAGCTGAAAAGCTAGTGTCAAAAATCCTGCCGCCGTCGAGTCTCGAACCTAGGACCTCCAGGTCTGAGGCACTGCAGTGACATCAGTTGATGCACTGAGCCACCGCTCCCGGTTCACTGCTCACGAACAACAAAATATTCGCATTTATTATTGCATTAAATTAAATATTTTAACAAAACATTCTTCACAAATACTACAAAAACACGAATACGAATACCACGAATATAAAAAAAATGTTGCTGTTCTATAAAGCAAAATCTGCATAGCAAATATTAATTGACGGGCAGATTTTTCAAAGGAGTCATGCTGTCAGTGTTTCTGGGTATCTAATAACACGATAGACACCTACCACAAGGCCAGAGGTTGCAAGTTTTCTTTCAATTTTTGCGCGCAACAGGCACTAGTAATATAGATAGGCCTACATGCAGAACCCGTAAGAACATTGCGCTGTTAGTAAATCATTGTTGTAAAAAGGAAAATAGCTTTAACTGGATCACAACCACTAACAGACAGATTCTGAACAGCAAGTTATAAATATTACTGTTATTAGGGCGATAAATAGTATATAAATTCAGTTTTTGAACCCTTTAGATTGTCCCCGTTTAGCATCAACGGAGTCTGTTTTTTGTGTTACTATACATGTGTAATTCACTCCACCAGACCCTCAACGTTCGTTCAACAACCACACCCTACCTTACCTTTCCTCCAAACAAACAGTGAAGAACTTCGGAAGTGAACTAGATACTAGACCTACATGGGTCCCATAATTAATATATTTGGATAGGAAAGCAAAACGACTTGTCACGAGCTTGCGATCACTTACTCAGCATCACCCCCTAATTTAACTCCCTTCAAAATACTCCCATATGACTGCCCAGTGTGGGGAGGAGCATCACGACCACGTTAGACAGCTAGGTCGAATTCACCCGCTGTCTGGAGGAGAATTCTAGCGGCCGGTTTCTCTGATCGGTACATTTCCATTGTTTCTCAGATCAATACCAGGCGAATGCCGGAGCAGTACCCAACAAACGGGTCACGGACCGCGTGCGATCTTCTTCCTCTTCCTTGTCCTATCCTCACCCCTTACACACACACTTACACTAACATGCACTACACTCCCACTCATGCCGGGAGACCAATCGCGAGCGTATTGATTAGAGCTCGTCCCGGACGGGGCGGTACCCTGCTGGAGGGAGATACCTGGTTGGAAAAAATTCTCACAATCGGACGAAGGCCGGCGCCGGATCTCGCCATCAAGCGAGGGAAAATCACTGCCGCTTCCCGCATTAGAAACATACAATACACTGACGGGACTAACGATCTTCAGCAGTTGACACGCCCGAAATCACTAATCAATAAATCAAACGACTTTTTTCAACACTAAGTTCTGCAAAAGTGATATCTTACGTTAGCAGTAAGTGCACCAGTTAGTCCACAATTCCCACATACACACGTAACTTCAAATAAATAATTTAACTGAACTTATCATTCACCTAACGCATCACTTCTTTCCATCTTCCTTTTCCCTTTCGACCGCAATCAACTTAGGATGATGTCTTCCATTACCAACACGACTGCAACACGACCTGCCCGGATGCTCCTCACACGTCACCTTATAAAATCCTCAGATTTTAGCTATAAGATAGTTATAAATTATTAATGAAAGTGTATAACACAAACCAAAATACTCAGCGGTGCATTGAGGAAAACTTCCCGAGGGTTACTTCCGAACAACATGTGAACAAAAGCTACTAAGCCGTAAAGGGTGGTCAATACACAGATGTTAATAAAATTGTACACATATCTTACAGGAAAACTCTTATAAACAAGAAATATCATTTTTACTTTCTCGCATGGTGCTTAGGAAGAGATAAATTATTATAATAATACCATAAAAGGGGGAAGAGTCGTAAAAGTCTTAACTCGGGTCCAAGTAACAAAAAATTGGGTAAATTTTGTTCCTATATGAAGTGTAGGAACTTCCTCTAAAGGCGGCTCCACACATTCTTATTCGGCGAACAGCGAGCAGCCGCTCGCCGAATCCAGAGTAGTGTGAATGGGCTGCTTGCTAATTGCCGAGCTAAGAACATTCGGTGTTCGCCCTACCCACCGCCGTGTCGGTCTTTAGGACACATCAAAGGAAGAAGCGAACATTCGCCGAACACGTCAGCTGTTCGGGATTGAACGAGCATTAACTCACTGCTCGACGAATGCCGAATGTGTGGAGCCGTCTTAAGACATTGTATAGTCAGAATCCTACACATCACGTATACTATTTTAGTTACACGAAAATTACTTTCTTTAACACGTTGTGTACACAGAATCGACGATCGGTGAGACCTCGTTACCGAAAAATTGCATTCCAGTAAAACGTCTGTCTGAACAACGCTTGCGGCTAAACTGTAAGCAAGATTTTCACCAAAATTGATATTCACCAATCGATCTAAATGATATCGCAGCTCTTTCAAGTTGAAGTAGATATTTTGATTTTGGGGAGTACATTATTTGAAGTCTCAAACATTTTTTCAAAATTTTCTAAAAATTAGTTCCAATTTTTTCTTTATGATTTTGCCTCTGATAGAGCAAAAGTCAATTAAAGAAATGACGTTTGTGGCTACTGCTCTGCAAATATACTTCTTTTACTTTAAAAAGGTTTGATCTCTAACGATAGTATTCAAAAATTGAAAGCTCACTCCAAGGTAAAAAAGGAAAGCTTGAGTGATGTTTTTCTATATAATGTGCTACAAATACTACAACAGTTACATTTATTTATATTTGTTTCTTTTGTAGAAGTACTGTACTGATAATCGAAATAATTGTTGACATGCACCGCGGACTTTTTTTAATACTAGTTTGGACTTTTTCAAGTGATTGGTGAAGTGTTAGTAGGGCAGAAATTGCAATATTATGATTTTCCGTAATTGTCCCAATATTTTGAAGAAGTGTACTGTTGTAGCACCTTAAGTTAATATGAGTATTCATACGCGATTTTGTTCTTCAATTAATTTGTTTCGATTGCTCTTAACAGTCGTCGGCTGTTAAGTGGCGTCGACCATTAAGTCGATAATAATAATAGTACAATATTATGAAACTAGTGGTGATACTACAGCACGTACTCTCTCCCATTATTTGAAATGTTTACATACTACTTGAACACGTATTTGAGTAATTTATGACAAATTAAAATATTACATTAAAATAACATTAATGTCATATTACTCAGTTCATAGAACTCCGTTCATTCAAAGAGTTTTTAGAAAAAACTTGCGCCATTTTTGTTAAAATTTGGATTTTTAAATTGCTTTCATTTCACGTAAAAGTACGCGGAATAAACTCATAGTTGTACAACGCCTAATCTCACGGTCTAAAGAGAGTAGCGAAATAAGGTATGCAAATCTGCCCCCGGGAGACAAAAATTTTTTTATGTTGAAAATCGTAATTGAAGTGTAAAAGAAAACAACTTTTTCGCCGGATTTAAATCAATTTACTCTATTACTTGGTACAAATAAAAAAACTTTTTTAATCTTCTTATATAAATATAATTTTAGTAATAATAATATAGGTTTAGTAGGTAATAATAATAAAATTTAATTTTTTTAACCACATTACGCCTGTGATTGTTGATTTAAATTATCCTTGCAATTTTCTATAAATGATAAAAAAGTTTCGAGAATTTCTTCAGGCATTTATATCCGATTTTGACTCTTACAATCAACAAAAAAGGAGGAAAAAATAGGGAAAAAAATAGTTTTTTCTTTTGTTTTTAAGAATATCTTATGTTCTGACGGAGATCATAGAAAAATAATAGACGGAGATCATAAATAAAAATTATAACACTGTAAATTCTTTAGTTTCCCAAAATTACAATAGTTTATCTTATAATTTGTACCCAATATCTCAATATAAGTAAAACAGTAATTTAATATTTCTTATTTATTTCTTTAAAATTAGGTTTTGTTTCTTTAATTTTCGTAGTTTTTCGGTTTTATGTTTATTACAACAGATAATGAAAATAAAAATTGTAATAATAATATTATAACCTATTGTAATTTGAATATTGAACGAATTAACTGAAGATTTTAACAAAAAATTATGAGTATAAAAAACAGAGCAATGTTACAAATAATGTTAAATATTATTTATAATATTGTTAAAATATACGTTTGTGTTTGTCATGTGTTTGATTTAGGCACAGATTTTGGAAACAAGCCATTTGGTTCTACATCACAATATGCAGATTTATCATCTACCTGTAAGGCGCAATATTTGATACTCGCGTCATCGGATGCAAAAAGTCTGCCTTCCACATCTTGGACATAATGTCACACACGTCTCTTCTACGTTAGACACATTGAAAGATGTATATTGTTTATCTACTTCTACCATCTACTTCCGAATATCAAGATTCAGAAAGCAGAAATGGCTGTTCGAAATATCAGAATATCTATCGATATCAAAACCATCATCTCAATCACGTTACGATGATCCATCTTACACAGTACATGCTAAAGATGCGGAAATATAATTATTTAAAATGCCTTTTTCAGGGAACCGTTGCTACAGAGCTTTTCAAACACTGAACTAATTAATGGTCTTTCCGAAACTCGTATTAATTTTTGTAGCGACGCGCGGTTTTAAACTGAAAGGAAATCGCGTGTGCTTTTAACTCGAAAACTGTTGTTTATTGAACATTTGAATAATTTCAGAGCATTTTTATACGCGTGCCAAGTAGAGAAACAAGAATTAGCATTATAATTTTTGTTTCTGTACTTGGCACGCGTATAAAAATGCTCTGAAATTATTAAATAATCTATCTAAACAGAGCATCGAAAGTATTCTGGTAAGGTGAATAAAGTATAAAAACGAATTATTTTAATTAAAACTTTAATTCGTTCAATACTCAAATTACATGAGGTTGTAATATTATTCTTACAATTTTGTTTTTCATTATTTATCTTTTATAATAAACATAATACAGAAAAACTACGAAAATTAAATAAAACAAAACCTAATTTGAATTCTCTAGATCAAAGAGCAATCAGTAAAGATGTAAATATTGAATTTTTTTAAAGGCGTTTAAGCGTTACTGTAAATGCGAAATTTGAAGCTCCTTTTCACAGAAGTAATTTCAGTTTTCGAAAAACTTTATTGAAAGTCATTTCAAGCAATTTCACTCACAAAAGCAATAATGTATACAAATTGCTGGAAAGTGCATATAAAAGGCATGATAGATATTTCAAAAGAATACTTTTGTGTAATTTTGGACAAAACGAAAGAATACAGCAAAATGACTTTTATGTCTTTATACAGTGCATTTTGCATTGTTGGTACGAAATGTTTGAAGAAAAAATTGGAGCCGTTTTGAGAAAATGGCGTTTGAGCGTTTCTGGAAATGCGGAATTTTGAGCTCGTTTTCACGGAAAATTTTCAGTTTTGAGAAACTTTATCAGACATCATTTAAAGCATATGTACTCATAAATGCAATAATATGAACAAATTGCCGGTAATGTAAATATTAACGACGTAAGAGACAAGTAAAAAAAATTGTAATTTTTCAAAAAACGACAACAAAAGAATAGGTCAATAAGGCGTTTAGGTCATTCTATAGAGTACATTTAGCACCATCCCTATCAAAATTTTAAAGAAAAAATGGAAGCGGTTTTCAAGAAAAATCTTGTTTTTTATTTTTTAATATTGCTCGCAATATTGGGCGAAAACTCCTAAAATTTTCAAAAACGTATATGACTAATAATATATGATTATGTATGATAATGATGATGATAATGATAATATATGATGATGTAATGTATCTGAAGACAGTAATCGATAATCAGGAATTCAAGTGTAACCTTTTCCTGGCGTCCAAGTTGTTTATAAATTCGGAAATTGGTTACGATTGACGTTTTTATTATTAGTAATTAAATAAAATAAGAAACGTTTCAATAAAGAAAAAGTTTGGAGCCATTTTTTTTAGAAAGTGTTGGAAATGTTGCACGGGCTTTATGTAAAGTACCCTCAAATTTTAAAGAATGTTTTTCAAAATCTCAAAACTTGGGTCGAGTCAGATCGACCTGGGAATATCCACAAAAAATCCTACGTATGGGTTAGGCGCTAGTTGTGTTCACAGACGGATGGACACACGGACGGACGGACGGACGGACGGACGCACGGACGGACGGACGGACGGACAGACGTTTTGCCATCAATCGATTTTTCGGTATCATGAATCCGCAGAACATGGATTCTGGGTACACCGTGTGTAAAAGGATTTTTTTTCTAAATTTAGAAACTGGATTTATCCACTTTCGTTATCAGGGCCCAGCATTAAGAGATTTTTTGCTGAAAGTTCGCCGCTTTTTTCCTGCAGCATTACATAGCTTTCTCTCTGCAGTTGTGTGTACAGTTATATTTTTATCAATGCGACTTCGTTTTCACTTCACATTACTATCATTCAGGTTGTATCATTCAGTAAATTTCATTCGCATCTCATTTAACATGGAATAAACTAAGGCTGTCGTCAATACATTGAATGAAACTCCTGGAATTTCTGCGTTATCAAAATGGTAAGTGGATGTCCGCGTTGGGGCGTGGGTGAAGGTTCAATTTTCAGTTTCCAGGAAACAGTTCCACCGCTGTTTGCTGTTCGTGGCTTTTGTAAAGCAAGCTTCCGATTGGGTTTCCTTTGCACTCCGGTTTCCTCTGTAATTTGTGTAATGCCCTTTTCAAGTACGCTGCGTTGTGCGTCGCAATCTGAAATCTGCGCTTGCGCGTCAGTGCGTGCGATTGGGAGGAGTCGCGAAAGCAAGTTAGCGAGACATTCTTTCGTCAGTGACCGTCAGTTCTTATTAACAATTATAGTTTATTATAATGATAATAATAACGATGATGATGATAATAATAAAAATAATAATAATAAAATAAAAATAATACAAAATAAAAATAAGAAATGCCGGCCACGTGGTGCAGACGATTGCGACAGCCGTTGTCTGCGCCGAGGAGGCTGCAGGTTCTAGCTCCTAGCTCTGTGTAGGAATGGTCGTGTTTTCGGTTATCCCGTTAATCATCATCATCATCTTCATCGAATCACATTCACAATTCGAGGCGTAACAACCTTGTCTTGCCGAGGGATACAGCTGAAAAGCTGATCCCCTTAGTTACACACGTTTATCCTTTAGCGTGGTCAGACATGGCCGATACGTAAGAAATAATAATAATAATAATAATAATAATAATAATAATAATAATAATAATAATAATAATAATAATAATAATAATAAATAGGAATAATAATAATAACAAAAATAACAATAACAATAATAATAATTACTAACAAAAATTCAAAATCTCTAGAAATAAATACATTGCAGGAATAGTAACTATCAAAAGTAACAAAACTCAGGAACAGGTTTTAATTACAAGAGAATGAAAAATAATGCAATATTGCCTACGAGTGCATAATAAAAAATTCATGAAATTATGATTGCCGAGTAGGGTGACAGAGGAATAAAGAAATGTATTAATGCATTCGTCAGACACAACAACTCAAAACGCACAACAATCACTCGGTTGCTCAATCATTGTAAAGACTATTGTGATAAGTAGAGGCCGGAAGTTCAGGCATTTATTTTACCTAAAATAGGCAGGCAAAAGGCATTTATTTTTACTAAAATAGGCATGCAAAAAGGCATTTATTCTGGCTAAAGTAGGGGGCAAAACACAGGACACATTAAAAAATCACCATTTAAAGTAATTAGAATAAAAATGTGAAACATTTAATTTTTAATATTTTTACAGTAATTCTAAAAATTACATTAGCACTCACGTGGAAGAAACTACCTATTCTTTGTAATCTTTATAGCTATTGACCATCCGGTTGACGACCACGGATTTATTTTACTCGCGGCCCTGTCTCTACGAAATGCTATGGTGGAATCCCTTTTGAATCTTGAAATTGTAGCAGTGAAACAGAAGAAGAGAACTGAGAAGGGTAAAAACATGTTCAGACACTTATATCCTCAAAAAGGATCCGACGCCGTATACAAACATTGGATAAGATTTTTCGTGAGCGAAGAAGTCCATAAACATCAATTAAAATATCAAAAATCTTCACTGGTCTTATCTTCCTTACCCTTTTAGATTTTTAACACAACCTGCTACTGGAGCCTCCGCCTTCACAGAAAGACAATAAACAACTTCATATTGTCCAGGATAGCAGATAGTTTCGATCTTAATAAAGATTGGGATCAGGAGGGGGAAAAAGGTAAAATAATAACGAAAAAGGCGAAAATACCACACATAAGGAAGAAAAAGGTCCAAAAAAGGCAAAATGCCGAAAATGGCATCAGAAGCTAAAATAGGCAAAATGAAAATCTGCTAAAACAACTCCAGAACTTCAATTAAGTGATTCATATTTTTAAAAGTAATAAAATTGTAACAATTATAGAAAGACATTTTGCCAAACTCCCGGGCTCTAGTGATAAGCCAAAAATCCTGGGCTTAGTTTTAATGATATAAGCGGCATTCAGGTTAGTAATAACAGCATTGTTTGCAAACTCTGAAGTCAAAGAATACGCGTTGTTAGGACAATGGGTAAACAAAGTTTAATATTCCATGCTTGGCGTCATAACTTTGTGCAGATGGACACGGCCCCAAAGACATTATGTGCAGAAGGTGTGAAAAAGGCGTTGGAAGTTATGATATTGTGGAAGGACGCATGGAATCATTCTCTAGAAAATTATTGGAGCGAACGCACGTAAGCGGTTGGTTAGGCGCGAACGGATTTTCAGCATAGGCTGGGTATTATGTAAATGATAGTGACTTATTTTTTGATGAGGTATTTTATGATTAGTTTGAGGTTTGAGAGCTTGGTATTGTGTAAATTGTAATATTAAATTGTAATTGAGAATTTTATTAATGTAATACCGAGGTTAGAATTTCGAAAAAATACACTCCATGTTTCGAGGAAATATAGATTAGGGTAAGTCCGTAGGTGGATGAATTTTTCAATAAGTAGCTGAATATAGTCAGTCGCGAGTAGGTGTTTCATACGAAACATAGATAGGGAAAGTGGCGGCCGCGTTTTAATTTTGTGGGAAATATTAAGTCCCATTAACAGAAAATCGTTAAGGACATTTGGAACGTTTTTAATTTAGGCAAGGACTTAAAAATTGGTGTAACAAGGATTCCATGGACAACATTCTGCTTGTCAGCTGAGAAGTTGTCTATCAAGATATTATAGCAAGCTTATGAACTGTACTCAAATCCTAAGGTGTTTTAATGTTCTAGATTGAAAGGTAATTCACATAAAATCAATTGAATTGTAGAATGTACGCTATAAGAATAAACGTTAAATTTTTATTGTTGAAAAAGTCTGATAATTTATATTGGTTTCCATCAATGTAATAATTGGATTCAATCGATAAAACTTCCAGGAATAGTGATCCTGTATAGAATTACACGTCCACATGCAACAGGTAAAAAATAATAAGTTGTATGTCGAACCCATGATTAAGTTGGAAGTAAAATTTAATAAATTAATGTTAAAAATTTCACAAATAGCTAGCCCACCGTGGAGCATGAGACGAAAAATTTCACAGTATCATGTACGGACAAAAATTTTATTTTATATCTTTTTTATACAATATATCGTAACATCACTAGACAATACATTTATATCATCCCTAGACAAATGTTCAATATTAGTCACACACGCATAAATATTGACGATTTTATATTATTTACGTATATTTACAACAGAGTCAAGGATATCAAAATGGAATGTCAATAAACCATGTATCATCGTTAAATTTGGAGGCAGAATATTTCAAGAGTACAACTCTTATGTTAATATTTGTCCTATCCCTACTTTTTAGAGTGTAAATTTTTCCGACTAATTGCAAACGCAATTTATTCAAAGATGCGTACAGTATTTGAAAGGAATTCAAGTAGAGTAACCCTACAAAATCCTTGACGTTTCCTCATCGTACTCACGAAATCCCACGCGCCTACTGACATCCTCTCGGAGCAGATTTCGTCAGAGTATTCTCCCGGGGACTTGCCGCGACGGGGAACCTGGCGATGTGCGCTGGAGAAAGTGCCGAAATGAACACGAGTGAGGAATGCAGGGGTAGGGGAGCGGAGAGACTGTCGGGCGAGGGGAGGCGGCGCAGGGATTACAGGCCGAAGGCGATAACCTGCCTCCCGGCGGCACCTGCTTTCTCGGAAGCGTGCAGCCACACACCGGGGGCGTCTAATAACAGAGCACCCCCTGACGCCGCGAAGACCCTCCGGGGGAGCTCGGCTCTCCCACCACTCTGTCCACCGCAGGCGTGCGGCGCCTCCCCAGGCCAGGCTTCCTCCCCGCCCCCGCGCGGCTGGTCGCCATTGCTTCCCTCTCGGCCCACGCACTGCGCCCGGGCATCAGCCCGACTTAGCTCCCCACCCCTCGCCGTCGTTGCCCCTAACAAGATACGGTCAACTCCGGTTATAGTGAACTCGGATATAGTGAACCCTCGGTCCCGTTTCACTTACATTACAAATTAGCATAGTAAGATTCGGTTATAGTGAACCTGAACCTCGGCTATAGTGAACGTAGTAAATACAATGTCCTGGAAATTAATTATCACCAGGAAAAGAACATATCACCTCAGTACCACAAATTCCTACACTAGGCAGCTTGAAAACAATATTGTCATCAAAGAAGCATAATTTCCGCTGACAGCAAAAATTCTTGCTCACAATTATTAGCGCCTCTGTGTTCTTCTTCCAAAATATTCAAAATGTCAGCAACAGATAGTCTGACAATAGTTTTTCATTTAGAAGCAATTGCTTGAAATGTATCCTGAAAACCCGTAGCCTTTCTGATATAATTCAAAGATAAGTGCCCCCGGTGCATGTGATAATGTGAAGTAGTTTAGTTACTTATAACTATTTTATTAGATTACCAATTCAATTGGAAAACACGAACCTTCATTGTGTTATTTCTTATAAAATTTGTTCAAATCAATAAGTGTTAGACATTATAATGAAATGAAAACTTACCCGCTGCGTGAAACAACACGATTGTAATGCGCCATCTTGCAGTCGAATTGCTCCAAATCGAGAACCTGCAAAAGTTACAGCGTATAGATTTAATTTATGACTTACCAATAATGCGAGCATTGATTCGCATATATCTCAAATAGATAAGTCTCCAATCACAGGCATGATTGTCGCTTTTCTTAGCATCCGATTTATCTGATCACATGCACTAACGGATTAAGGCACTCCACTAGCGTACGCCTAGAATAGAACTGAGACGACCGATTGGAACACAGCTGTAGAGTTCTGGAATTTGTATCCACATAATAGTCAGTATCGACTTAGGAGCATAGCTAGTGAAACTCGGAAATTCGGATTCGAACCTGGAACATTCCAGTGATCGAAAGCTCAGATACGGACCGGCAACCACATACGCTATCGCATCCTAATTCCCCAAAGACCTCACAATCGCTTCTGGTGTGGGTCGGCCACCGCAGCAGTCTGTTGCAGTCCCTTACTGCTTAGCGTTTCTTGCAGCCACGAACGGCGAAACCTACAAATTTCAGTTGGGTAGTACTATGGGTGGAGGCCATGTAAATTTTTTATTCAATTTGTATTTTCTTGAAGGAAAATATGATAAGGTAGTTTATTCACCATTTTTTAGATTCGATCAACGCTTGAAATATCGCTATGTGAAAACTGACATTAGTTTGGAATTTTGGGAAATAATTTCATCCATGTTTCTCTATATCGATCTTTAACAACTTTGGGAACGACTACAAGACCGCTATATAATTGAGTCGATTTTTCAGCATTGTCGAACGGAAGTAATTTTGTATCCGGTGTAGCACAGAAAAGCTTCCCTCTTTTGAGCACGATGATCCTGGAATGGCCAATACGAAGACGAATAAAGAAGAACAAATACTCGCGAATAAGACCAATACACCATTCATTTTCGCGCAGAAAATCCACGACCTCACTCAAATTTGTCGGAATTATTCCTTTCCTTTTGAGGATACTCAAGGCTATGTCCTTATATCTCTCTAGTCATACGCATCGAAATCGAAATTTGAATATTGAATAATTTTTTTGGTCGATTTCAGAAATATTTTTTCGATCCATTAATGTAATCCATAATTTTTCTGCTTGATGGTGGTAATTAATATGTTAAATTGAAATACTTTTTCCAATTTTTGTCAAAATTCCAGGTGAGTATTTACCAACTTCAAATATTTTTCGCGTGGGTAGTACATCCGCCGACCCTGCCTGCCGCCCCCCCCCCACTTCCGTTCTCTCGAGTCGCCGTCGCTTCCTTCCCAGCCTCTCCTCCCACGCCCTGTGGTGGTGAGGTGGCCCTTCTCTGCACCCTGCGTCAAGGCCACCTGCTCCGCCCATTTACATTCTCATATATCCTCCCAGACGTTCGCTGTCCCCGAGGTGAAAATGGGTTGCGGAGAAGACGGTTGTCGGGAACACACGACGAAGCTAACGGGTAGAGGGAGGAGAAACGGACTGTAGGGGAGGAATAAAATAGTGAAATTGAATTACGTGCCAGAAGAAGGCAGATGGGGTAGAAATCTAAACGGGTATATAAACTATTGTTTTTCTGCTTGTCTGTAGAAATTTGGGCGAGGCAACCTTTCTATATACCGCCTTCTCTGAGCCACTGGTGCATTTGGCTGATTATAGATAAAAGAAAATAAGTAATGTGCAAATGGAAAGGTAAGTGGAAGTTGTTTGATAGCATCAGATTTCTCAAAATTAATTTTCAAAAATTTCAATTTTTTTCCGATACGAGTTTCAAGGGTAAATTGAAATACATTTTTTTAATTCATGAAAACTGTGTCTGAAATGGTCACATAACTGGTACTCATTTACTCATTATTTAATGCAAGTTTTGCAAGTGTACATCACATTGTACTTTGCAAGTGTACCCAATTTTTTGCTAGTGTACTTTACTTCGTTGTTTAATCCATTTTCATGAATTTTCTGATATTGTTCAAGTAGTGTGTGTGTGTGTTTGTGTGTGTGTGTTTGTGTGTGTGTTTGTGTGTGTGTTTGTGTGTGTGTTTGTGTGTGTTTGTGTGTGTGTTTGTGTGTGTTTGTGTGTGTGTGTTTGTGTGTGTGTTTGTGTGTGTGTGTGTTTGTGTGTGTGTTTGTGTGTGTGTGTTTGTGTGTGTGTTTGTGTATTATCTTCCAACATTTTCATTTTTACATTATGATGCTTTTAGTTTTTCTTGTTTTTACAAAGAGTGTACATATTAACTATTATATTGTCATTAATTACGTGTCGACAAACGTCGTTTCTATTTGTCTGCATCAACTCTTCATTGTATTGAAATCTATTGAAGTTTTGTTTTTCTCTCCTTGCTTTTAGTTAGACAAAATTATTTAAGGTCAATACCATTAAAATAATTTAATTTATGCTAAAGTACGTTTCTCAAATAACCCAGTGAATTCATGATTTTGAAATCTTTCTTTTTTTCAAATTGCAAGCAATTTTTCTATTTTCTACGTTTGAAACAACCTCTGATCCCGAGTTCACCTTTCCTGTCTCTTTTTCAAGTCTGAAGTCGTTTTCTAGTCAACTAAGCGACGTGGCGTTGCAAGAAACGAACTCCATGAAATGATTATTTTCCGTTTAAAAGGGTTTCTTTCCATTCTGTGTTTGATACTGTCTAGCACACGTATTTTCATCTCGACAATTACATTCCATTATTCAGCATCAGACTCACACTACTATTCTCAAGGATACGTTTAATGAATATAATGTTGAACTGGTAAAAAAATGTTAGTAAGCTAACAATTATTTTTGTCTAGACCATCCTCGATAATAAGTGGGCGTTTCCAAGGAGGTGGAGGAGGTTCAGGAGAGTTAAGAAGCCCATGATACGTATTACAAATGTAGCATTTACTAATTTTCTACGCTAAGGAAGTCATTCAGTATACCAATTGCTTATGTTATGAATATTAACATTAAGTCAACAAATAAAAATTCATTTTACATTCAGCATGAATGAAAAGTTTTTTAAAAGAAATTATAAAGTAGGTTGTGCCCCACCCTATTCCTCAATTAAAAATCTGTGTGCGCCTCTGACCATAATGGTTAACATAATGGAAGACTACATATCAATATATGTAGTCTTCCATTTGCAACGTCCCTAAGTTAAACATTAAGTTTACCTCATCCCACTGCTAGCGTTAATTTCATTTGGAGGCTCGCGCGACCTGACATTGCCTGAGGACGTATGTATTCCACCCACGCTGCCAGTCGTTACGTCATTGGCTTTGGCTTTCCCGGAAAATGCTTTCCTCAAACTCGAGCGCCTGAGGATACGCACATTGCGAACGGCCCCAGACTCGGCATGGTCGTTCCTCTCCATTCAGATTATTAGTTGAATGCCTGGATTGTGCGCCATTCGAAGAGATATTCAATTCCATAGCGAAATGAATTCGAACACTAGGAGAAACAATCCGGCTCCCGACTGTCTTTTACTATTAGTTGATTGATTTTTTCATGTTTCCGGGCGCGTCAACTACTTTGGGCAATATTCCCGTTAGTGTAGTGTATGTTTTTCTCGGGAGATGGCGGTGATCTTCCCCCGCTGGATGTCCAGATCCGGGGCCGACCTACCGTCGGCTAGTAGGGCTCCCCCTAACCAGAACTCTCCCACCAGCGGGGCACCGCCCCAGCCGAGACAAGCTCTAAGCTTCCGACCAGCCTCCCGGAATACTCGTATGTGCTAGTGTAGTGCATGTTAGTGTAAATGTATTGAAACAAACTATCTAATTTTATTTTTAAATTTAATATTTCCTCTACCCGTCTAATATTAATTCAACGTAACCCGTTCCAAATTTATAAAAGAATATGGGCGCCAGGAAAAGATTACGTTAATTCAATTACTAAAATTACACTTCAACTGCTATTTCCATTAAATTAATATCCGGCTAACTGGGTCGATGGGTCTTATAAGAAATAATCGCTATTGACTGCTAATAGCCGATTATTCGATCTGCCATCTGTACAGAATGGCCGAGGAATCTGTAAAGCAAATATACATTTCTAGCTACTCATTTGCTGGAATTGGCTAAATGAAAATCATCTTTTCTATTCACAGGAACTTGTAAGTTTATTCAATTTTCATTGGTAACAATACCAAACTTTCGGTCATGACCAGTCTCAAACCTTATATTGCAGCACCCGTCTTCGCGCGCTGTCGACCGATGTCGCCGCGTAGGACCATTTTCAATCTTCTCCGGTGTCGATGGTTCCAGGTCCAAATACCATCTTTTCTTCCGTTCTGGCTCAAGGGTATTCAAGTTACTGATCCTCACCGCCTCATAAGTTGATAAGACTTAATTAATTTTCCTTTTAAAAGTTCCCAGTTCTTTCTACGCGTATACTTAAAATGTTAAAGTTCAGCAAACTATTATCTGCATCAAATACTCCACAGTCCTGTTGCCGACAAATTCACCTAAGTTCACAATTCTAGCTGCTGCACCCGAAATATTTCCAAGTTCCAATTTCCGCACCTTCCATCAATATTCTAAGTCCGACAATCATACGCTCCAAAGTAAATGTTCACAATCCCCAAACTCCCAACATCAATTGTCTACACACGATCCGCACAGCACCACGGCGTAAGTCGAAATGCCTCCATATTCCCCTCTTTCAGCCCTTCAAAACTCGGTCCATCGTTCTACTGTTTCTTGTTAGAAAAAATTCCATGCCTAGTCAATCCCTCAGTTACTTACAAATTCAACTAGCCGCGCCCCAGACTGTTATTGCTTTCTCGGTTAATCCCCAAACAGTTTACTTTATCAACTAGCCGCGTCCCGTGGTTCAAAGCAATGCAGTTTGTTGACCTTGACGACAACTCGTCTACCGTTGCTATGCCGCCATATTTACAAATGTCTATCCTTCACCCTATTCACCCTGTTTACAATAAATGTGACGCAATACAAGGTCCCACATATTGGTATGTCACAGTATGTGTGTGTATAATGGGAGAGGATAGGACAAGAAAGAGGAGGGAAAGTGGCCCGTTTGTTAGGGTACTGCTCCGGCATTCCCCTGGTGTTAATCGGAGAAACCAAAGAAAACTACCGATTAGAGCAGCCAGCCGCAAGAATTCTCCTCCAGACAGCGACTGAATTCGACCTAGCTGAAAAGGTAGTGTCGAAAATTCTTCCGCCGTTCAGGACTCGAACCCGGTGTCCCGGTCAGAGGTGCTGCAATGACATCACTGGATGCACTGAGTTACCGGTATGTGTGTGTATATATATATATATATATATATATATATATATATATATATATATATATATATATATGAATGAAATTTATTTATGCATTCACGTCTCGTGTGGGAATGCACGTTTTGAATCATGAGCCGAATGGAAATTGCGTATGTCTTAGGAAGAAGGTATTTTAACTAACAAAACACTCAGAACTCGAAAAAAAATATTTTTTTACTTTCTTGACGAGAAAAGGATTTTTTTTAAAAATACAAAATATATTCGACATGAACTTTGTATCTTCATGTGCTCACAGTACAAGAAATCGTCTTCATTTCATCAAACGACTGTATATGAAGATAATCAAAGAGACTTTCTCTATTTAATTACAAAAAAAGTACTACAATATTTACATCAAAGTTCTCCCTTTTGGCGTTATATTAAAAACACTGTCTAAAAGCATTGACATTACTTTATGAATAAGTAAAAATACGCATATATACAAAGCATGCTTTGAAAACCCGCCCACATTAAACACATCGTTCGTAGCCTCACACAACCCACAATACAAGTTTGATAGTTGGCGAGCGGCCGAAAGCCTCGCCTTTCGTTCAAAATAATTTTAAGAAGTTATACGAAGTTAATTTATCAGAATTCCCCAATGCAAGTGCACCCAACGACCACTCACATGAAACTAATACGATTTCCACGAAGATTTCAGAAGGTTCTAATCTGTCTGAGGCTTTAAATTTCCTCGTCATTGTTATTTCAGGAGACACGGCTTCAAAAAGGAATAAAAAAATGTAACTTTTTCAACTATAAAGGCAAAAAGGAAACACCCCCACAAAAAAAACGTACTTTTCGCTACGAGACAAATGTAAAATGTAAAAATGTTTTTTATCCAGCTACGAGAAAAAGGTAACCGGGCAAAAAAGGTAACTTATTCGGCTACCGTAAGAGAGAAGCGGAATGTACAGGCATAGGGTCGTTTTCGCAAGTTGAAGGTGGTTTTATATGGATCCCCCGCATGGGGGCCTTCCGCTCCGACGACGTAATTAATTTTGCTATTTTGAATCTCCAACTTAATATCAACCATTTCCCATTATTATTACAATATTTCTTTCATCGTAATTTGAGTAATTGTGTCTTTATTTAAGTACTTTAGTGCTTGTATTGAGACGCGCTATCGCCGTAGTGCTACGTAAAGGAAAAAAAAAGAAGAAAAAAAAGAGAAAAAAAACCGGCGAATTTTCAGGAGAAAAACTCTTATTACAGAGCCCGACAACAAAAAAGTGTATAAATCCAGATGCTAAATTTACAGAAATAATCCTCTAACACGTGGTGTGTCCATGTTTTGTAGGTCCTTGATACCGAAAAATTGTTGACGGCA
Organism: Teleogryllus occipitalis; assembly: GCA_011170035.1. Lineage (NCBI taxonomy): Eukaryota > Metazoa > Arthropoda > Insecta > Orthoptera > Gryllidae > Teleogryllus > Teleogryllus occipitalis. The sequence goes on along the minus strand of BLKR01004463.1, from coordinate 7,284 downwards.
AAACGCTTGTCCTTCCGTCTGTGAACAACGCTAGCGGCTAAACCGTGAAGCCGATTTCCTCCAAAGATGATATTCCTGTCTCGATCTAGCTGATGTCGCGGCCCCTTGGCTTTGAAACCAATATTTTAATTTTGGGAAAACGTAATTTTGGGGGACTTAAAGAACGCTTAAAAGAATGGTGCAGGTCGCATGTTCGTTGAAATGCCTGATTTAAAAAAAAATTAAATTATAAAATTTTCGGCGTTTTCCTACAACTACAATTGTGATGATACAATTTTTTAAATGACATGCGTTTATAAAAAATAGATCTTCGAATAAGGTGATGTTAAATTTTTTGATAATATGAATATTTTTTATGTAATTTGGCCACAAACAAAACTGCCCACTCCGAATTTACTGCGCTTCGTGAACGCAATTGTAAATGTGTTTTGAGGCAGATGAAGGTAAGAATGTGAGGCAAATGGATGTAAGTTGGAATGTATATATTATTTCATATTTCCTTATGTGTTTCTTACATTCGAGCTTTTGTTATACGTTTACAAATTAATCTTTTAGAAATTCTTTAAAACCTATTTGAAGTATCTATATATTTAAAAAAATAAGGTATTCTGCCATGGCTTCGTTTAGAGCTTCTACTGAACCGAATGTTGTATTTTTTCTTTTAAATGAAAGAATATGATCGCTAGATGTGTTATCAGATATTGTTTGTGTTGATTCACCAACATTTACGGTGTACATTAATTAATTAAATCATTTTTTAATAGTACGCTTATCAATAGTCAATTGGTTTCTTTCAAAGGGTGGCAGTTTCAAAATAGATATACATGAGTCCATAGATGTGAGTCCACGCTGCTTGATGTTTTGTTTTGATTGTTGAGATTTGTTTACAATTCGTCAAGGTTTTGTTTCAGTGTAATAATTGCATTGTGGTGTTGACAGTTTGCATGTATTTGCTTCTGTGGTGTATTTTGTAGAGAACATTCGCACAGTGGGTTTTGCTCGGTTGTACTTTAGTGAAGTTGTTTACAGGTTATATCGAATTCCGAATCGTTGTTCACGCGCCCCAAAAGACGCAAACGTACATTAACTGGACGCAGGGAAAGAGAAAGTCAGCGTATGTGTCGTGATAGTGAGGTCATTTCGTTTTCTATTGGGTCATTGTCTATGAAATGTCAGTTTTGTTCTGCTTTGTACTTTCCGTGTGAGAGAAATTCTGCAAACGATTTACTCTGTGTTGCTTAAATGGGAAAATAAGTATACCTTCGAGCAATATGCCAGAAGAAATCAAACAGTTGTTTATAGGAGATGATGACACATCAAAAAACTTTACAAATAATATCCTTCTGTATAATAGTGCTAAATCTTTTGTGCCGATATTTCATTGCCACCTGGTCATGGGCCATACATGTTCAAAATTTTGGGAACTCCTCATCACAGCATATCTACGTTATACCCTGAAGATCCAAACAATGCAATATATTGTGAACATTAGTCTGGGTATTTTACATTTATCTCAGATCTCACCGTCAAATTTTGACGGGTTCTCACTAGTACGAAATAAAAATTGTTAGTCTTCAGGGAATATCAAATACAACACTGGCATTCCGCGTCGCGCTCGCAAATTTCTGTTAATAAGTCTCATTGTTGTGACGATTTAACTGAATGAAAAGGAGGTATAATTGTCAAATTTGTGTTGATATTTTTATGAAAATACTTAGTTTTCGCACCAAATATTCAACCACTCGTAATGAGTTTCACAAAAAATGACGACTCATATGTGTTAATTTGGAGAGAAAGTGTGTTAGAAACATTATTACATAAACATTACTATAGGTGAAAAAGTACGCACTGTTGTAGCAGCACTAGGTTATACTTTATTTCATGGTGTACATCTCAGCCATATTTCTAATTTACATTAAACATTAATTCAGAGTCTGTATAATAAATATAATAGTTTGTTTCATTGTATACATTTTATGAATGTCCTTTATTAATTGAATTTTTATATTTTATTTAATAAGAAAAAAATTATTTGTGACAAGTATCAATTTACTTTAAGAAATATTTGTGACTAGAGACCGGATGTTTATGTAATTACATATTTTTTGTCTTTCCATTTACCGTTTTCAAAGTTGTAATCTTGGCAAATTGTCCCCGTCCTAACACAATATTCAATTTTCTGTTACATATTTTTACATATTTGGCCATATATTACATATTTTTCATATTTAGGTATTTTCACGAAATATTTTTTATTATATTTATTTTATTCAATTTTATTAATTTTTTTTAGATTTATTATTAACTAGCACAACCTGGCAGACGTTGTCCTGCTCTCTTCCTTCACTCTCTTTTTCCCTCATTTTTTCTCCCTCTTTTTCCATCTCTCTTTCCTCCTCGTTTTTTCCCTCCCTCTTTTATCCCGACTTCTTTTTTTCCCTCTTTCCTTTTCTATCTCTCTCTTTCTCTTTCTCTTTCCTTCTTTCTCGTTTCCCCTTCACTCTTTCCCCTTCTTTCTCTTCCCATTCTTTCTCTTTTCCCTCTTCGCTCTTTCCGCTTTCATTCTTCCCCCTCTCTTTCCCCCTGTCATTTTCACCCCCCCTCTCTCTCATTTACCCTTTCTCCCTTTCCCCTTTTCTGTCTTTTATCTTCTTTCTATTTTCTCATTCTTTATTTTCCCTCCTCTCTTTTTCCATTTTCTCCCCTCTCCTAATCTTTTTTCTTTTTCTTTGCCATCTATCTTTCCCTTCTCTTTCCTCTCTTTTTTCTCTCTCTTTTTGCTTTCTATCTCTTTCCACTCCCTTTATCCCTCTCTCTTTTACCCTGCTCACTTTTTCCCCGTACTCTCTTTTCGCCTTTTTCCCTTTTCTCTTTTTAACTTTCTTTTTCCTCTCTGTTTTCACTCTTTCCCCTCTCTCGTTTTTACCCTGTCTCGTTTCCCTAACTCTCTCTCTTTTTCCTCTCTCTTCCTTCTCTATATTTTCCTCTTTTCCTATCTCTTTTTTCTTCTTTCTCTCTTTCCCCCTCTCTTTTCCCTATCTTTTCCATCTTTTTACATGTATTTTTTCTCCCTCTTTCCCCTTCTCTTTTCGCTCACTTTTCCATCCCTCTCTCGTTTTCTCTCTCTTATTTCCTTCCCCTTCTTTCTCCCTTCCCCTCTCTCTTTCCATCCCTTCTCTCTTCATCTTGCATTGCTGGTTCTTCCTGGCCTCCTCGGCCTCGCCCCGCGTCACACGGCAATGCCCAGCAATAATGAAGCTGGGTTCCCATGCTTGAGAATTGCATTTAACTGAAGCGCCATCTTAAGCTACAGTGTCTACTAGTGGAGTTACAAAAAATGAACAGCATAAAAATCTCCATGAAAACACATAGATGTGCCAACTTTCATGGAGATCGGTCACACGGCCATCCCTCTATGCTTTCTCTGTGATTCTACCGCACCATTGCTGTCCTCTGGCGGAATATATCAAGAACCCGTCTCTTAGCGACAGGCGAAAAATAACGACCGTGGTGCATCTACCAGCATGTTTTTTAAATTATTTATTTTCCGCATTTGTGTTGTATAAATCTTTACAAAACTTTGCAAGGACACTGCGCCAAATCCTGAAGAAGAGCCTGTAAATATTTCGTATCTATTCATACACTTATTTTTGTGGAATCGATGTCGATTACATGTCGTTGAATTCACTTTTATTAGTATAGATTCTGCAATTAAGTATCGTAACTTGGTGGCAGAATATCTTAACTTTAAGCTTGCATTAATTTTATGTGCATATTTTCGAACATTATTTCTGCGTGCTGTCTCCTTCAGGTAGCCCATGTGAAGACGCGTGATGTTCTCAGTCTCGCGCGTCTGCTTCATTGATCTCAGTGGCGGGAAATGTACCCTCTCCCTCAGAAAAAATGTCGTTCAAAATTCTATCTTCCACACTGCGCCGACAAACTTGGACATCCCTCGGCCTATGGGAGGGCAGGGGGAGGGACGCGTTGACCAATTGCTAGCAGGTAGAACCCCAGTTGTCTGTGATTGGTGCAACATCCCAAGGGGCAGAAAGAACGCTGTCTCAGGGGGAGGGGGCTAGTTCGTTTACGTACGAGACGGAAATATGGTCATATTTCCCTGCCGAAGGAGGTAGTTTGCCTGCGCGTACGCCACGACGAAAAAAATATTTCTAAGTGGGGTTTTCCGTCCAGAATGATTGTCTATAGACCAGTAAATATTTATCATTTTAGCAACAATTATTCTAACTTTTAGTAATCGATTTGTAACTCCTGACAAACTGCTATTTTGAGATATTCATTTCAGGCGCAATTTGCGGAGCCTTCCCGGCCGTTATAACGCACATTTCGAATTTGTTTATAAAATTATAAATTGTTGCAAAATTGTTAATTCGCTGTTTTTGGTTCTGGGACATCGGGAGACTCTCCCCACTTTAGATTTGCAAAATTTGGAAATTGTTTGTAAATTTGCAATTGTTGCAAATTTTTTTATTGTCTAATCTGAATGGCGTTTAAATGTGATGCAAAATTCCGGAATCCGTTCGGTGCTATTATATCTCGTTCTCGAGATATATGTAATTGTTTATAAGAAAGTAACATCTTAGTAGACCACATTTGTTTGCGCTTAATTCATTCGCGCTAGCAGAATAGCGTGGGATGGGCATACTGAAAAAACAGTTCTCCAATGCCGCGCTTTTGCCTGCCACATACGCTTAAAATGCACTTGCTTGTAAACAAATTCTGCGGCCAATTTCATTATGCTAAATTCGTATTTTTACGGCAAGTATGAGCATAACTTTTACTTGGTTTTTATATTATCTTTTAAGTCCTACAATTTGCAAGTCGATATATTTATCAAATAGGAAAGAAATTGATTATAAAAAAATATTTTTCAAGGTGCATTACGCCCAAACAATTGTTTCTGTTTTTCTATCAAAGGGATGTTGAGCAACTGAATAACTGTATTATTATTTTTTTAAGTCCCCTGTTAACACCGAGAGTCAGAAACTATTTGTTCCTCTTGTTTAACCATTACCATTAAAAAATAGGGAAACATATTGCTTAGCTGTTTGCTATAAACTGCACTGGATTGGGTGAAGGTAGTGTTAAGGTTTCCAAATACAGAAATATTAAATTTTGTGTTTTGAAAGATCACATGAGTAGAATCACACATCACAATATTTACACAAGTATAGAAATTTCTAAATAAACGTATATAAACTTTAAGTTTATATTTTCAATTCAATTTATCATTCCTTTCTAAAACCGTTAATTTGATGATTTCATTGTATAATATTCAAATCAGAGCTTTATGTGCTAAATCTACGCATTGTTAATACATATTTTTAAACAACATTAATATATTTAATATACATTTAAAAGGTTTTTAGATTGGCGAACGTTTCAATGAAATTTCATGAATTCCTAAATGCTTGACAATAAATACTTGTAAAATTAAAAATATGTAGCGTGTAAAAATATAACAAACTCACGTATTTGGTAAAACGAGTTGATATTACTAAAAGAAAGCAAAACAGATGTTATAACAATTCAAAGAGATTTAGCGTTTGTTTACAGTTTAGTAAATATCAATTGCTAGTGCATTCCCAGTGAAAATACATAGAACGAACTTGGTGGTCAAGTGATATGACCTTCCCAACACAGACTACATTTCAGTATCGTCAGAGTTCGAAGGTGGTTTGTTGGCCGCCATTCTACGAATCTATCAAAACCTTGAATTTAGCATGACCATCTGTACAGGGAGAACGTAGCGGTTTATTAAACGGAAACGGGCCATTCGAGGTATCTAATGTGCACTCTTTGAAAACGTTTAACCATTATAAACCATCCCTAAGAAAAATATCAAATAAACAATGTTAAACGTCACCAACTTAACATTGCATTTACTATTTGAATGTTTTCAACATCCCCAAAACCAACAGAAAACCCACGTTTTTACAGGTTATTATAAAACCAATTCAATAAATATAAGCATTTATTCACGTTATTATTTTTAAAACACTCAAATATCTACGATGTTATTTGATTCATGTCTTCATCGAAGATCTGAGATTAAAAAATTGATAAGCAGAGAAAATTAAAGTAATTTTGAGTGATTGATGAAGTTGAATGATCAAACGAAAAACTATGTTTCTTGCTTCATATAATGCTATCGTGTTTAACACACATGTAATTACATGTGATACCTATATTTAAACATCCAAACTAATGAAAATTTTCAAAACTAAAATCATCAATAAAACGTTGATCCATCAGTAGGGATTATATTATTAAATACATTTTTGAGATTCATGTGCTCCTGTGTGAATAACGTAGTAAACGTGATTCGCGTGATCCAGTTTCTCAGAATAATACAAAACCTGCTAGACACATACACTAAACATAATAGTTGTCAAATAGTTATTTACGACATGAGTATCATAAGATATCTTATTACAATACGAAATTGAAGAATTATCAAACAAGACTCTTTAGCCGAAATTGTTAACCAATTGAGTATTGTAATATAATGTTACAATTTGAATATCATAATAAGTAAGACGCAATTTGTCAAAATTCATGTGAACTATAATTTTTCTTTAAATTTTACTCCTTATCCTGCGAAAGATGTGTGACAGTACTTATGTTAACAGTATACTGCCATGGGTTTAATTAATTAGTTTTCAGTACGCAAATTATTGTTTTTGGTTTTAAAGAAGCATGGATATACAGAGTATCGGGGAAGGAAACGTCGAAAGTTTGAAAAAAACTGTTTAAACAATTTTAATCATACTTTGTCTAATAAACTACATATATATTTTGAATGGCTGAGCTGCAATAAACACGCAGATGTTGGTTTGAAAATATGATTTCTACGCAAAACTTTGCATTCTAGAATCATGTAAACAGACCAGAAACATGTAACATGTTTATTATTAACAATATAAATTAATATATTAGTTCAGAAAAAAATTAACCAAGAAATAAAAAAAGCTGTCGAACTGTGAAAATTGGGTGCTTTTATATTTCTAGGTTAATTTTTCTTTCTGATCCAATGTATTAATTTATTTTGTTAATCATAAACAATTTAGATATTAATGAAGTGTTTATATGCTTCTACAACGCAAATAGCTGCCTAGAAAACATATATCCAAACCAACTTTTGAATGTTTATTGCGGCTTAGCCATTTGGAATATCCGTGTAGTTTATTAGACAAAATAAGCTTAAAATTTGTCTTAACAGCTATTTTTCGAAGATTCGACATTTCTTCCCCGAATATCCTG